>CAEFZX010001026.1:0-181448 GCA_903066825.1 Alfaro cultratus | reverse complement strand
AAACCATTCTACTTGATTGTCCCAAATTTTTTTAAAAAAAAAAAAAAAAAAAAAAAAAAAAAAAAAAAAAAAAAAAATCACATTTTTTTAACTGAGCCCATTTAGAAAGTCACTTTTGATTCTCTGATGATGTAAATATTGGACAAATCAGCCATCAGCTGATTACAAAGGAAGCATCTTCTAAAACAAAGTTATGGCAAACTTTACTCGTAATCTTAAAATGAATCCTGATTTCCAAGGAGTCCAGCGTCTCTGCCTTCCAAGATTCTCTCGGCTAGCCGATGTTATAAGGCAGACTGGAACCACCCAGGAGCCAGGCCCCGTCTTGGCCTGGCTCCTGGTCCACTGGACCAGTTTCATGACACAACAAGACCAACACCTCTCCAAACTGGTTCGGTGACTGTGAAACTTCCAAGACCATGACGAGATTGTAAAACTGGTTTGACTAAACATGTAGTTAGAGACAAATTTGTGTAATCGGGTGGAAACTAATAATGTGGAAGTGGATGACAGGTTTTCAGAAAGTTACTGAACACGAATGCCTTAAAAAAAACAAAAAAAACCAGCATTAGCTTTGTATATGATGTAGAGGAATCCCTAAAATTTACATATTCTTTAAGAGAAAATTCATATTAAAATGAACTTTAAAAAAAAAATTGTGTCAAAATGTAGATGAAGAGTAGACGCCTCACATAGATACCCCAATCAAGTATATGTCAAGTGGGCTACTGATTGCATAACTATGGACATGAGCCAGAGTCAACACTCCACACAACAGACTATAGACATAAAATTATGTGCCGTTTCTTGTAAACCACACTAGCTCCAGAGAACACACACACTCCCACAAGTGCCATATCTCTCCTTGTTAGTGGGCAGTGTTGACTCTGACACCTCCATATCATAAACCGCAAAGCTGTAGCTCCACAGATTAGGAAGAACGTAAAACGCACAGGGATCCACGTAAAATTATGCTATACGCAAGATAATATTTCTTACATAAAAAGTCGTATTATCTCACAGAAAAGATGTCTGTAAATATAACCTTGCAAAGCAAGAGTCCTCCTCACGGACAGTCGAGGAGAGACAGTGTGAACAGGTGAACAGCTATAGAGGTATTTCAGCGAACAGACACACATTGAACAGTCAGGTGTTAATAAAGGAACTCTGAAGGGCAGCTCTCTCCGGATCACTCACCCCATTGCAGCGGGCTTGAGGTGCAACTCCTTCTCTTTATTTGGAAGCAATAGAAAAATTATGTTAAAAGTGAGGTCCTCAAAATATTAGTGGTCAGCGGAGTCAAAACCCCGCTTTGTCCGCAGCAAGGAAAAAAAAAAAAAGTCTTCTTGCTGCCTAGAGACAAGTGAAATATGAGAGCTCTTCGATTCACCGGGTTGTCAAGCTCGCTCCTACAGAAACACGTTCAGTTCAGGAAGTTTTTACGTTTTAAATCCTCTCCTGGTTTTGTCGCTCCTGTCAAACGTGAGGCGCTAATCCCACTTAAGAATGGCTTCCTCCGCGCTTCCTGCAGTAGGGCGATAATGAAATAAGTTGATGTTTGTCTGCCTGCTTGTCTCAACGCGGAGTTTCTTCCTCCCCAGAGGGATTGCGTTTCATATGAAGGGCAGCAGAGGCAGCGAGCAGCAGCGACACGGAGCGGCTTCCTCCACCTGCCTCCTTTTGCAAAACCACCCACTCTCTTTAAACCTGCGGTAACTGTGGCGCTGGGCTGCGGTTTCACGCTGACAACTGTGTCCAAACTGTGGTCTGAAATCACGAAATGTCCAAGGAAACAGAACCCAGAGCTGATTTTTGCTTTTTTTTTTTTTTAAACAAAAAAAAAACACTTACATGTTTATAATGCTGAATTCAAGTTGAGATCCGTTATACAGTCAGATGGACAACTAATATGCATATTAGTTAAACTGCGTCTTCATAACCGGACTTAACACGGACATATGATGCTAATAAAGAAGCTTTTAAAGAGTTTTCTAATACCTGAAACGCGTGTAATCAGGAGCAGGTGCGCGCGCTCCCGGAACCATTATTTCAAGCCTCTGTGTTTCAGGGAACATATTTTCAGTGACGTTCCGATGCTGGTTGACGCTAAAGCTAACAGTTCAGTTGTCGTGTAAAGGTACGTTCTTACATTTTCCGCTAAAGTGCAATAGAAGGACAACTTTTAGGTTTTAATTATGGTCATTGTACTGGGTCAATTCCTGGTTTGGAGTTCATAGCTGCGAACTTCATAGGAAAAAAACAATCTTAAAATCCGTGTTAGCAATAATAGCAATTCAGTTTAGTAGTTTCTATTAAGCTGTTTTGTTCCTATAAGTGTTTAAATGCCCATAGTTAAACTAGACTGTATATTATTTGGCAGAAAAGAACATCTCCTGTGTTTAGTTGTTGACAAATGGAATACTCAGCATGACAGATCACATTAAGGATCATGCTGCTTTCACTAGGCATTAGCATATTTTAATCTTAAAAGTTTCAGCTCCTGGGAATCTACAGACACAAACAGCACACATCCCAGTCAGTCCTCTTTAGTATTGGTCTGTCGTCGCGCTACATCTTCATTGGGCAACATTTGTCCACTTTACCTTGTAAAACTTGTAATCTATCCGATTTTGAGATTTTTTTGCCCCCTGATTTAGTTTTGAACTCTAGTTTAATTTTCTTCTGATGAAAACACATGTCTGATTGGGATAAGTATTTATTGTCATAACACTGAGAAATTAAATAAATTTTCATCTTCAGCTTTTAGGCAGACACTTTTGAGTTTTGGCTTGAAACTGGTATTTTAATTGCTCATAATTTGATCCACTTTCAGTTTAAAAATCGCTTTGAACACAATATCTCACTGGTCTTGAAAAATGAACCACCTTGAAATGTTTTTTTTTTTTTTTAATTAGTTTCCGTATAATAAAACCTGTAAACATAGTATTAAAGTTATGGTTGTTTTTTTTTTTTGGAAAAAATCAAAATCACCTATAACACAATCATCTTGGCAGTTTTCTCTCATACTTTTTTCTTTTTTGTTTTCTTCAAAGTTTAACAGCCTTTTCTTTTTATCGTCTTGCTAACAGGATGTCTGACACCTCAGAAAACACGCAGAGCTACGAGGAGCTGTTCTCTAACAGATTTTCACCGGAGGACAGTGAATACCAGCAATATCTGAAACGTCCAGCTGACCTGCCACCAATTGTTGAGGACTGGCAGGGGCGTGGAGGGGGAAACCAGAGGGGTAGGGACAACAGGTAATTTTGGTCCAGTTTGTGTTCGGTCAGCCGCTCCATGGGAAATGTTTTATCCTGTAATAATTGGGTTTTTATGAATTCCTTCCAGGTACCAGGACCGCCGAGGCTACAGAGACCGCAGTTGGGGAGAAGACAGGAGATGGCGAGGGGACCGTCGTGGACAGCACTGGCATGACAGAGACAGGAACTGGGGGCATGGCAGTGGATATCAGTCTGGGTCCAGAGGCTCCAATCAGGGATACAACTCCAATAATCGTCCACATTATGATCGCTACTGATTGCTCAGATTTCTACTATTTACGGTCTCATGACTTGAGCTTCACTTGTTTGTGGTAGGATTCAGCTGGTTTCTCCTTTTCATCGGTGGTGCAGTAAGAGCTGCTTTTTAAATCTCTTGTCCCTTGTTTTTACCTATAGCAGAAATGCATGTAAAGGCAGAAATTTGCAGTGTTTGTGATATGTGAAATCTGTATTTCCAAGACAAATGTATTCATGATACAGCTTTACTTTTACCATCAGTGTATGACTTTGCAGATTAACTTTGGTTTCTGTTAGAGCATGTATTTTTCTAATAAAATGACTGCTGACTGTGGAATCAGATGTATAAAGTTTAGTTCCATAAACCCATTCACCTATACAAACCTTACTTTCAGATGTTGATATTATCAGAAATAAGCTTTAACATTAGATGTCCAGTCATATTTATTAAATTATTGAAAAGTTCACTTAAAGTCAAATCACTAAGTGAAAAACACACTTGAACAATCGATTCAACCCTATTTCTGTCAATTATGATTTTACATCAAGTCATTGAAAACACATAAAATATATTACATAAGATCAATAAACATTTTTAATATTGAAATCTGGGTTTAATGAAAAGTGTGCTTTAATGTCAACTTTAAGGTTGTGGTTTTCAAATGGTCGTTTTCTTACAAATGAACCTCTTGGGGGGGGGAAAAAACAGCATCTTTTTTTTAAGGATACTTAGCTTATTTCACAAGATGCAAAGAAAACCACATTCTGGGAATTTTCCAGCAGCATTCACAGACCAGTATTTTAACCAGCCTGAGGAGTTATGTTTGTAATCCACTTAAAGAAACACAATGAGGTAAATAGCCAGAAATGTTAGCTGCTGCTTCACAAAATTAACAGGCTAACACTTAAACAATTTCACTATTTTAATCTCTCCTGTGACAAGATTTTTTTTCCCCTAATTTGGGAGCAGATAAAGATCAAATCACTGTCCTATACAGAAAAGACATGTTTTATTTTTGTTCTAAATTATTTTACTTATGCAGCACTTACAACTCTACCAGACAATATCTTTAGCAGGTTAATATACATTTAAAATGCTCATCTGCAATCTGCACTTTTAGACCCAACTCATTTCTTTCTCTAATAGAAATGATTAAACTCATACACATCTATTGGTGGTGAACATTGTAATTGTGGATCATTAACATAAATGTTGGTCTAGTCTACCCTCCTGATTACATTTAAATACTCTTCAATCCAAAGGTATCTTATGAATAAGACATGCTCACACATTACTGTCGCTGCTGAAAGGTCGTACTGCTTCTAGAAATAGAAACTCCTGGTCATCAGGGATGTAGCATAGCGTTAGCTACCTGATTGGTTAAAAAGGTGAAACCAACATGTGTTGTTATCAGAGGGTTCTTTTAAATAATACTTATGTTCATAGATTAAAATTATGAATTTATAACTACACTAAAATATTTGCTAACAGGCACTGGAGTCAGTATCTTCCCATGTATTAAGGCATCCAGTCTCAATTTTGTTCTCCAGTTGGGCTTTTTATATGGGTCACAGAAATGCTTCCTGAGAACAGTGAAGATCATTTAGCACAAGCTACATTTAATCATGCAGCTTAGTCCTTTAGATTTCAATTAAACTGCCTCAAGTTTATCAATGCATCTGCATACAGAGTTGATTCAGAGAAGGTTTTTCTTTACCATCCTCTACTGTCCATGTTGTGACCTTGACCCCGACTTTACTCTAAGTAGAGAAAAACCTGCATTCACAGTCAATATTCAGAACACATTTTTTAAAAAGCAGCTAAAACATTGATGTGCCTCATTAATACATTACTGCAACATGCACCGTTGGCTCTGGCATATGTAGCTCAGAGCCTTAATGTCGGCACTTCCAGCTTTACAGTCCATTAAACAGAGGAGCTGTTATGTGATAAACAGTAACTGTGTTTGAATGCTACTGAATTTGGGATGATTTCTGAGTTTTATATTCAGATCCCCGGTGTTTACAAGGCTAACATTTAATTTGGACAACACATTCAGCTGGATGATGAGGAAATGAGTGACTAGAGAAGAGAGGGGAAGGCTGCGAAGCAACCAGTTCTGATTAAATCTTCTACATCCCAGAGTCCTGTGTCTCCAGCTCTTTTAATATTGTCCTTTTGGCACAGTTTGGATTTAGCCTATTTTTCTAGTCTTATTAACATTAATACCGAATAACTGCCTACTCCTGGAAGTTGAGGTGTTCCTTAAGATAATGGCATTTACCCATTGCACATTGTTTTAGAAAATTGTACAGCCATAAAAATAATTTTTAAGGACTTCTTTTGATCAAAAATCCATAAAGAGATTTTACCTTTCTCTTTAACAATTTTTGTATTTTTTTTAAACAAACACATTGCATTCCCTTCGCCTGCTTTGGACTCGTAAGAAGTACGGCATTTGGTAAAAGTCCAAAACTTTTTTTTTTTTTATCCAAACAACTAGAAGAGTAAAATGAACTAACATCCTCTGAAAAGCTTCAAAAAGTGGACCATATATGGGGTTCATGGCGCTGCAAAGACTAATCCATGTCAACGTGTTAACCTACTCCCTTCATGAGCATCGGCTCATTCTTTACACTCATCTTCTAAATAGAGGATAGCATTGTTTCAATTTTTTTGTTTGTTTGTTTTTTTTACTGCATGAAAAAATCTCCAGAATCTTTTAGGATTTATTAATGCCAAAAATCTTCACCCCTTGCTGCGTTTTAATTAGTTATCTGATTGCGAATCATTTAGAGACTGGGAGGAAAAACAATAGAGAGAGACGAGTACGTAGAGAGACGGGAGTACTGCCTCAGTCTCATCTGCCGGGCTGTCAGGCTTCATGTGGCCTGTTTGGGACAATACAATGTGACAGCAATGGAGACAGTGTGCTGGGGGCCATGTCCTTGGTGATGAACTCATACAGTGCAATCATCACTCCGCTCTCTCCCCTTCTCACAGCACACAGAAATACATGTCTGCACAATGAACTCCAGCCCCCCCTTCCCTCTACTGCACACAAACAGGCGGGGCGCTGCATCCCCGAGCCCCTGCAGCACTTTGCGACCTACATCTGGTGTTAGAGAGTGCAGGGACTGAGATCGGCCCGGGTCAGCCAGCCCCCAGCCTCCAGCAGACACTACAGAGGATTTGTGTTGCATGTGAGTCTGAATGGTGGAAGCATGCTTGCTTTGCTGCTCTTGTCGAAATTCGTGATTTCCAGTTTGTGCCAAGAACATGCATGTCTCCACACAGTTGTATCTCATTAACTCATGTGAGCAAATGCTAACCAGCCACCCATATGCACTTGATTAGGGAATTAGGAATGGGATTTTTATTTTAAAATTGTTGCTGTTAGATGAGGTTTGACAACATCTTGTCCTCTGTTCATCCAGCTGCACACCCTATAAGTTAATCATGCATCTGCTCAGGTCATGCATGTAAAGAGAGTGGACTGTGCTGCTGAGTCGAGCTTGTTAGTCTGATTATATCTGGTGGTATCTTTCTTTACTCAAACACGTCAATAGGGTGTCGGGATATTCTGTGCCTGAAAGGTCCATTTAAAAATGTTTCTTTCAGCTCCTTTCAAATGTCAGCTGTTTTTTTTCCCTTCTCGCTAAATATCCTGACACAGTTCTGTTGAACTTCATTTCACCTTGAACGGTTTATTTGTAGTATGTGAATAAAACTGGAAGTACAAGAAAATGTGTCACTGAAGGACTGTTTCTGATACAGGAAAAGGTCACAGCGGCATACAGGTCACCAGTCATGTTAGAGACACGCTTTGCTCCTACGAACAAGTTGACACAATTTACTAAATGTCTGTTAAAATGTCTGATACGCTTTGACAAAAATGTGACTTGGCTATCAGGAATCAGGGTTTGCTCTTGTTAGTGTTTTGGAGCTCACAATAATAGGTGAGTTCTTGTGACGATTAAGAGTGTGGCGTTCATATCTGATAGCATCCATAATTTATTGAACAAAATCCAACAATAATTTGTACCTAAATAATGCAATCTTGATCGGTACAGAATAAAAAAAACCTGATAAAAATATTCTAGATTGAAAGATCTTCCTGTTTCTTTTTCTTTTTTTTTTATCTTCAATTACTTTCTGAATGCATAGAAAACAAATTAATCAGTTAGTTTTTCTAAATCTGCATTGTTTTACTCACTAGTTTCTTTCTCTATTGTATCATGTCAACTTGCCACAAGCAAATGAATCAGGAAATTCAATCTATTAAATGATTCTATTTTTCTGAACTTGAAGTTAAATTAAACTTGCTATTTTAATTCGTCTACATTATGTTTTTTTATTTACCTTTAACAGGAATCCTTTATGACAGCAGTGGTTCTGATGACAAAAAAATGGGGAGACCATGAACATAAAACTGAATAAATATGATCACAACTTTCTTCACAGTTGGTGACAAAAAAAACACTGCATATTATATACATAAGCTAAATTATGGAAAATCAGTTCATATATTAAATGATTTTTAGCCATTTTATTGGCGAGGTACAGACAGGAGGAGCATGCGCCCATATAATGGCAGCCAGTGCAGTTAGTGAGAGGTTGATCAATCCCAGGTGAGGCTCAGCTCTCTGCTGCCTCACCGGCTTCGTTTCCGAGCATTTGAATGGGAAAATGCGAAAATTCAGCTATTTTGAAGAAAAAAGAATGAGAATTGGTTAAGCTAAATGAAAAATAGGTACTTTATTGTACAAACCACATGGTGAAAATAGCAATATAAATTATTTTATCATTATATGTCATTTTTCCATGATCAGGGGTACCTCACGTCACTGTCAAACTCCTTCCTGTCTATTCAGAGTCTTGCAGGAGCTATTGATACTCACCATGCAGTCCTGTCTACATGGTGTTTAATTAGCCAACTGTCTAAAATCATCAGGAAACAAATTGCATAACCTCAACCAGCTGGACAAAAGGAACATGGTTTTTTTTTCTTTTTTTTCTGCAGGTTAGTTTTGCTCAAAAGCAGCCAGATATGCACACACACAGAGCCGTGTCTCACACCAGAACATTGTGTATAAATCCCATTTTAATGAGTTACAGATATGGAGGATGTGTCAAAGCACACTGCACACGATGCCTAAATAAATGTAAGTGTGAAGATAAATTAAAACAGACAAGCTGCAACCCGAAGTTAAATCCTAGCATGTGTACTAATGCAGCACAGGTTTCAGGAGGCACTTAAAAAAGGAACCTCTTTTCAGAGTCAGATTGAGCAAAATGGAACATTTTTCAGAGTAAAGTAATAGAACAGGCCAAAATGTGAGATTTAACATAAAAGCTGAGCAAATATATCAAACTCGTTTATTTCTGTACCTGCAGGGCTGTTGTTCTACTCTTAGAGGCTACTCTTCTGTAGACTCTAAGAGGTTGTTTTTTTTCATATCCTCCTCTTTTCTTTGTTTTTAAACAGACAATGTCCATTACTCAACACAAACATTTCTGTCTATCTTATAAGACTAAATAGATTTCTTCCTGTTTGCTAATTTTCATCTACAACTCCTGGCATATGTACGGTATTGTACCACTTAGGCTTGAAAAAAACAAAAAAAAACAATAACAAAAGATTCAGTCTATTTTTCTTAACAGTTAACGAACGAGACATGGCAAACACTGAGCAGCTTGTCTGAGCTGAGCTCTGGATGCTGAGTCAGAAGAAGACCGTCAGAAGGAGACAGAAAAAGACACAAAGAACGAAGACCCACAGGAACCATCAAGCCTGACCCAAATTTGGTTCACATTTGTTGACATAATCGCTTTTCTTTTTATCATCCTGTCTTTCTACACATGCAGGTTGTGAGAGCAGCTCACAACCTGCTCCATGAGAAAATACCTCATGGAGGTATTTTCTCCATGAGACCTTGAGGTCTCCTCCAGTTAGAGCTGTTGTTAGAGTTTGTGTAATAAAAACTATTAATTGGTAGATGGGCCAGGAAATGTAAAGTATTTAACCCTGTTTCCCAAAATGCATGACTAAGCTTAGTCAAAAATCTGAAGAGAGATTGCGACAGCCATCTTCCTATAAACTCTAAGCAGTTTATCTGTCTCTGCTGAGGAATAGCAACCTCACCGCATCATACGACCATGATACTGCCACCACCGTGCTGCATCACAGTGATGGTGTTTTCAGCCATGGACAGTGATTTGCTTGTAGGGTAAAACATTTTGGTCTCATCTGAAAAAAACAAAACAAACACCTCCTTAAACATGTTAGCCACTTATGCAAAACTTTAAACAAGAAAGTGTTCTCTGATTAATGTCCCAGGTTTGTGTCATAGTCTTCTTTGGATGATGCACTGAGTACTGTGTGAATTGTTAAACTTTAATAGGTCTAAATAAATCCGGTCTGAGACAAAGTTTCAGATTCAAACTTTTTTTAGTTGTGTATTATTTAAAAACAAAAAAAGAAAACAGGGCTATAATCTTTGATGTTAAAATGTGCACTCATATTCTGGATGTAAAACCACTTTAGAAGAGATAAATACGCTATCCACAGTCGCAAATACACATTATCATTATTGCACAGCAAAGTCCTCAGCAGTGCCTAATATAGTCCTGCTTCATTGTGATAAACATCTCACTTCTGCACTGTCGTGTGTCATAAATTGTCAAGAACCAACAGCAGAGGCAGAAATCGCCTTCCCTGCTGTTAGTGCTCCAGTCGAAGGCTCAAACTGTCAAAGACAGCTCATTCTGCTGTCATACACCCACCCACACAGTAGCAGACACAAACACCACCACACACATTAAAGCACAACACCCTCTCATGGATTTATAAGCTAATAACTTCAGCAATGGAAAAACAAAATCACGATACAGTTAATATTGTGTTCAAGCTTATCATCTATCCTTTGTTCAATGGAAATGTAGTCCTAATAGATCCTTTAAATATTATATGGAGCTGTATTTCAACACATTCCAGGCCTTGTGACACAAAACAGGTGAGAGTAGAGGCTTCAGTGTGTCCTACTATTTTTTATTACCGTTTTACATCGTGGGAGTAATAAAAAAATAAATAAAAATCCCTGCGTCAAGCTGATTTTACAGAATCTTTCTTCTATAAAAGGTTGTCTAAGTGGGCAGTCGGCAGGAGAAGCTCTCAGGTCTCAGTGAGTCACCTGACAGCCATCGTGGATCCATCTCCTCATCAAAGCCCACTCACAGCTGTCTAATAGGGCCCTCTTGTTTCCAAAGCGCGTCTCGCATAATGCATGTACACCTTATGCAATGCAAGAGCATTTGGGTTTTTGAGATGTTTCAGCAGACGGCCCTTCAGCTCACACAAGCAGGAAATCCTTCAGGGCAATGCTAGGGCACTTCGCAGCATGATTTAGGTAAGCATAACAGAAGCTAAAGTTGTTGTGAAATAATGTTTTGAACTTTGCTAAAATCATCATTAAAAAAACTTAAAAATAACAAATACTCCACTGAAAAATGAGATAAAAAGTGTTTTTTACGCGGCGGGAGTAAAGCGCGCGACTCCTTGCGACGGTTACAGGTTCGAGTTCTGGACCTTTTGACCTTTACTGCATATCGCCTCCTCTCTCATTCCCCACTTGTCTGTGGACGTACTGCCCAATAAATGGCCCTCTAGCAAAATACTAATTATTAAAAAAAAAAAGTAAAAAAAAAAGTAAAAAAAAAAAAAAAAAGTAGCTTCTGGATTTTCACAATGTTGCATCACTTTTTTTTTTTTTACTGAATACATTGATTGTTGGAGGAAAAAAACAATAGCTTTTCCTTGTTTTCTGAAGTTAAATAATTTCAGTGGTTTGAAATTTGTTTAGGAGACAGCATCACCTAGTGGCAGACAACAACAAAAAAATAATAATACACATGAAATATTGACTGAATGAATCAGTCGGTTTGGTCTTAGCGCGTTTTATTGCCCAAAGGCTAAAAATAAACTAATTCCGGTTTAATATACCCATAAATGTCTCAGAACATTTGTTTCCTGTTTTACATTTCAGTGAAGTGGTAAGTAAACACTGTGTAATAAGTTACAGAAAGAACTACTGGCAAAATTAAGCACAGGGAGCCTTTGCACAACACAGAGAAAAGGTACTTGAAGACCCCTGTTTTATAAAGTACAACAGTGCACATTAAAAATATGCATCAGCACAAACAGACATAGCGAGTTGGCCTCATTGAAAGTTGTGTTGCCATCTTTGTTGTTTTAGTTGTGCAACTTCTGCACCACAGGCAGCTTAGTTGCACAGACAGAACATCAGAATTTAGACAACTTACGACAACAAAATACAATTTTAGGCCCGAAAAACTTTTTTTCTTTCTTTTTGCAAACAGAGTTGCACGTGTATATATGTACAGAGATTCTCACACACGGCATTCTCACTTACACACACACACACACAATACTCCAGGCGATCCCGAGGCACTGCATCCATTCACAGAAGTCCAGTCCTTCCAGTGGCCTGAGGTCTCCCTGGTTCTTTGTACCTGCATGGCAGCATGTAAAGTTCAAATGTAGTAGATGATCTCCGGTATCTGGCCGTCCTCTACCGACGTGCCGTTGTTGTTTCCAGGTGAGCTAAAGAACAGAAATGTAGTTTTGGTCCCAGTTGTTGATTCTTGGGTCACTTTCTTCAACCCTTTAGTGCCGTAATGAGAGTCTGGACCCTGTGAGGTAAAGCATGAATCGGTTAGTTCAAGTTTTTGCGATGATTTCTTCTGACGAAATGCTCATGCTAACCTTTAGGGTGGCACATGCAGTGTAGCTGATATTGGGCAGGATCTCCACAGGCTCTTTAAACATCACTCGGAAGGTGTTTCCTGAGCCGTCGCAGCTGAAACCGGTATCATTCTGGCCCAGTGTGATACGTTTGTCACTCTCTAAGATCTGAAAACAGGAAATTGTTAATTTGTTATCAGAAGCATTGTATGTTTTCTCTGCATAAAGAAAGAAGAAAGAGGTTATTGATGGTTTAACAAGCTAGGTGGTTTAATTTCCCTACATGTGGCCATGCAAGTACTGTTTTTCGTTAATAAATTAAATCAGCATTTGAAAAATTTATTTACCATTTTGTCTAATAATAAAATTTGCTTTGCAAGTTGTCATTTAGGGACAAAACTGATGTGGTAAAAGGTCCCAGCACAGACTGCACTTCTTTTAAAAGGTCAATCTGTTTGGATTATGCAGCAGGTTAATGATTGTGTTTTACAAGGAAGTTTAATCAGTTCTCACCTTTGCCTTATTATTTGCCCCTGTTGCCTTTTCTTAAAAGTTAAAAACTGTGAAAACATTGTAAAGATTGCTAGTGAAGTCCCTATTTTCAAACCACCAGATATGTATTAAGCAATTTTTAATTTTTTTTTAAATAGTCACATCTAGGAGTGAAAATATGATCAGTTCTTCTGGCTGCCCTCTTCAGAGGATTAAAGCTGAAGTCATAAGGTAACTAAATCTATCTATGTCAGAGGTTTGCAAACTTTACAACCCAAAGAGCCATTCTTGCTCTCAGTCCATCTCAACAAAACTTGTTTAGAGCCACAAATATCACATAACCTTTTGAAAAAAGACATCTTGTAATTTCTACTGCATTGTCTTAAATTACAATATTTTATTTGCATGTTTTGGGTTGTAAAACAAAAAAAAACATAAAAGTTTGTGACAAGAGGATGAATATATTTTCTTCCATGGGATGTTTCTATGGAAAATCTGCAAAAGACAGTTTTCAACCTAATGACAAAAAAAAAAAGAGACTTAAAAAAATGTTTCTGGTACTTATAGTGACATTCTGCTGAGGAAATGCAATGCAATTATTCCATGAAAAAAACAACAACTCCTAAAACCTATATTAAATCTACATTTAAAAATATTAGCTGGTTTATCGTTTTTACTCATGCTATTCCTGCTGGACCAGAGGTTGAAGGCCTTACCTGAATGTTGACCTGATAGTCGGTGGGTCCATGTATTGAGCCATATAAGCCAAAACCCACGATGGATATTCTTCTGCTAACATTAAATCTACAGAAAAACATAAACAGGAAAACAGTTATTAAAACGAACCACGGGTTTCATCCCGGCGTCGACTAACGAACATAAGCTGACCTGATTCTGTCGCTGGTGCCGCTGTACCCCCACCGGCTCTCAACCTGCTGGAATCTATTAATGCTACACTCCTCCCCCCTGAGGCAGCAGCGAGGCCTGTCAATGTAGTCGACCCGTGGTTTGGGGTTTACTGTAAAGTGTAAAAACAGATTTACCACCTCCCGATCGAACAATATTCCAGATTGGGCAGGCCCTGTCGCACAAGAAAAAATATCAAACTGGTTTCTGTGGTTGGAGCTGTATGGACACATCAGGAAACATGAAGAACTCAGCAGATCAGTGACGGCTGATCTGCTCAGGACACACTGATAACCAAACGGTCCTTCTGCCAGGACACATACCGGCTGCGAACTCTTCGACGGTCATGAGTGGGAAGCGGATGAGCGGGAGCGCTTTTCCCAGAACCTTCTGCTTGTTCTCCGAGGTTGGGGGAAGCTGTTGTCTGTAACACTCCGCCTCTGCCCAGCGGACCACCGCTTCGAACAGACGATTCTCCCTGATGCTGAGTGTGTCTCTCTCCAACACTGCACATAAAGTATCTACACACACAAACACACAGAGTAGATATACTTTTAGATCCTACAACAAAGTGGCAGAGCAGCACACATGGAGTGAAGGAGACTCGCATACCAAGGTCAATATCAGTGAAGCCCTCTGCGTTTATTGCGTCTGCAGTGCTTTTGTCGATAGTGTCCAAGCAAAGAGTGGCAAGCTGAGGCTCATCAAATAACCTCGCCTGTGAAATAGAGCAGAATATTCAGATTACAGCCATTCATTTTGTTAAAGGCTGCCTGCAGCAATTAAATAATGCGCATACATTTGAATTTTGCCAGCGTGTAAAACTAATACAAAACCATGCCAGTGATGAAATATGATTAATCAAATTAAACATTGTAATTTCATTAGAGATGCACCAATCAGGCACTTCATGGCCAATTTCCAGTCTAAGCTGCCATTTACCCCTATTCTACAAAGTGTGAGACATGAGAAAAAATATACTGCAAGTTTTTTGAGAGATTATATTACAAACTTACCTCTGTTTCTGTCTCTAACCCTTGTCTAAATTTTATTTAAGTATCTAAGTTTTATAAGGCATTTTTTCTATGCTTTAAGTGAAAAAAAAATGCCAGTAGTATCTGTACTGTTTTCAATTAATACTAAGGAATTATTGACTCAAAACAAGGTCCCATTTCTTGTGGAAATGTTATTAGTAACTTAATTTTGTCTTATTTCAACACTACACACACATTTGCACTAGAAACTAGACAAAAATACTTAAGATTTTATGTTTTAGCTGCGTAAAGACTATATTGACTGAAAATTAAGTTGTTTTTTTTCCAGTTTTAATGCATTTTATAAGAAAAAGAAACTAATTTTCACTGTCTGACCCACAAATCAAGAGAAAATTTGTTAATTGATGGGTTCGCCTATATATTAAATTGCTCCATATATTGTGATACTGTGATTTGTAACAATACTGTAGTTTTGAGGGAAACGTATAATTAAGCTTAAAATATAATGAAATTACAATGATAAGAAGATGCACTTCTTTTTGGTCTGACCTACTAATTTAGGTTTTAAGGAAGTAAAACCTAAATTATGCATAAACATGTGCCACAAGTTCCTTACTGGAGCTGATATATT
This sequence comes from Alfaro cultratus, assembly GCA_903066825.1. Taxonomy (NCBI): domain Eukaryota; kingdom Metazoa; phylum Chordata; class Actinopteri; order Cyprinodontiformes; family Poeciliidae; genus Alfaro; species Alfaro cultratus. The sequence continues at coordinate 166,141 of CAEFZX010001026.1, read as the reverse complement.
TTTATCAAACAGCAGAAGCACATGTCCCTAGTGTTATCTAATTTTAACTTAACTAAAACCTAAGAACTATATATCTAAGAATATAGTCAGTGTGTCTTGAAGCTGAAAAACAAAGCACCTTATTTTTCATGCATTTAATAAATCAGTGAAAAATAAATCATTATTTTAAGTGCATGACCGGATAATCAGAGCCAATTAAGGGATAATAAGGAAAAATCCTTCAACTGCCATTGGTTCATTTCCAAAAATTACACTCAGAAACCACTACTGGGACTGTGTGATGCTTAAGTTTTGTGAAAGAATCTGTTTTACGTTGCAGTCCTTCAAGATGTTAAAGAAATATCAAGGAATTGTAGAACAAAATGTTGAAACTTGAAGGAAAAAACACAAAATAGAGCAGCTAATGTAATTAAACACCTACTTGGAAAAAATGGGAGCCACTTAATATCCCAAGAAAATATAAATGGAGATTAGACCAAGTGACTTATGTCATAAAACAGCCACCAATAAAGTGCCTCACTAGTTAATAATGACTTTAGAAAGAACATTATCTCACGTTTGAGTAAAAGCACTTTTCATCCAAGAGGAGTATTTACATTGTTCAGTGTTTTTAGTTCCTCTATATTGACTACACAGCTGCGTTGACTGACAGTAACCTGAGTGAGAAGCATGAAGGCGTTGTCGGCTCTGAGGTGCTTGGTGAGGAACTCCACACAGTGGCCCTCCAGAGCTGGGACTGCATATTTCTTCGCTGTGTACAGAGTCGTCATCACAGTCTCTGGACCAATATGGACCTCGTCGGAATACAGAAACCTGTACAGAAAAAATAAGAATAGCAAGAATAAGAATAAGCATTTTTCACCAAGCTACCCTAAGCTTCAAATTCAAATGTGAAGAAAATCTATATTTTCTCGTGTTTTTGGTTTAGCATTTATCTTTTATTGTGATAAATTTCTTGTCACGACAAGAATTTTGATTTTGATTCTAGTTAATGTCTAAAAATACTGTACATATTCTCTGGATCGTTATTTTTAGAATCTTCTCCACTGTTTGCTTTAAAAAGAGTATCAATACATTTCAAAATGTAATTAAATGCAGTTAATGTGTGCTGTTACATCTTTATGTGACTGGTAACCTAAAAAAGCGCATTATAGATGTGTATGTTTTTCAAGAACAGTGTTTGTGTTCGTGGGGCTGTGACTGCTGTGTCATGCAGTCACAGCCAGGAAGTTGTGTGAAAAAGAAGTAGTAAATAGTGTTTATGGTCACGTTTATCGTTACTACAATTAGGCCTGTCACAGTCATTTGGCACAGTCACAATTTGGCCTCAGCCAGTCATTTTTAAAGAAGAATTTTGTCTATGATTTATAAATTTAGAAGACTTTATAATTTATTTTATTTTTTGTTTCTGTTGTTTTATTTATTTATTTTGGATACTTAAAATGTCTTCCAGTTCCAGTGTTAAATGTTCATTAGAATTCAAAGTTTATTGATCTTTCAGAATGTGTTTTTCCATTATTATGCCATTACAGTTATATTACTTGAAAATGGTCTCAAAACAACAATATCATCGTTTTTTGCAATATCTTCTGGGACAATTTAACGTCCAGCAACATTTGTCATCATGACAGGCCTATTCACGATACTACCACAAAATATTCTGATGAAACTTTAAGTCTATGTCGTCTACCCTTACATTGTTTTCCCTTTACATTTTGTCACATAACAAAAACTTCAACATATTTTATTAGGATTTCCTACAATAGATCAAAACAAAGAAGTGCAGAATTGTGGAATGAAAATAATCTAGAGTTTTAGACTGTTTTACAGGTTCTCCACTTTATAAATACAATCCATTTTCTAACACGCGTATCCTCGCAGGGTCTCGTGTGGAAACAACTTGTGTTCCTTTGTTATTAAAAGGGGGGGGGGGGTTCTCTGTGCATTCCTGGCGTGTAGTAATCTGAAAACTGTGTGGGGGGTCTGGGACCACCTGTCCCACCTTACCTGAGCAGGGCCAGGAAAGCTGCAGGCTCCACGTCAGGGAGCTCTATTTCAGCCGAAGTGGTGGCCATCCCCCCGTTGAACATGGCATCGAACACGGCGCTGCCAGCGGCCAGGACGAACTTATGAGCAGGTATCCTCTGGGCCTGCCTGCCTTTCCCGACAATGAACCTGACGTCGCTGAGCAGCTCGTTGTTGAAGAGGAAGGCGAACCGCTCCTTCAGGGAGCTCTTCGTCGCCTGCCAGTTGTAGACGGGCTCCCGCTGTAGGCCGAGGCCCGGCGGGGAGGCGGACGGTGCGGGAGCTGAGGCTGGCATGTTGCACAGAGCCGCTGCAGCTCCGCATTGTACCGAGTTGGACGGAGCCTCCGGACCGCTTTGGTTCGACGCCAATCCGCCGCCGCTGGCCATTACGAGCCACAGCAGATTTCCTGCCTCTGATCCTGCAAACAGCAAAGTGCTAATGATACCGTGTGGCGACAGCGGAGGTGATTAATTTATTTACGTATTGTCCATCGCGCAGGAGGCCATTGCTCAGGTTCTTCGGTTGCTAAAGAGACGCACTTCCTACAAAACACATTTTACTCGTTTTGGATTGGACGGCGTCTGGTCTCGTTTAAGTGTCATTACTGCCCCCTGGTGGGCTCCTCCGTGTAGTTCCACAAACTTTCTGCACCCATTCATCAACAAGAATTTAAACAAAGTATTAAATAAATAAATAAATAAATAAATAAATAAATAAATAAATAAATAAATAAATAAATAAATAAATAAATAAATAAATGCTCCTCAATTTTAATGTTTATTCATATTACTTGCACTTTTCGGTTTTGCAAAATCAGATATTGCATATACATATACTAAATATGTGGATAAATAAAATTCTTAAATATTGAAATAATTAATGATTCTTTTAAGATAATGATTTTTGACATATATTGAATTATTATTATTGAATTGAAGTCTGTGGGTCATACATTATTGTTTCAAGATTGGAATTACATATATATTTTTTTGCTTTATGCTTTTGTTCGTATTAACTGCATTTGACTCATTATGGTGTGTAAATGTTTATTCAGCTTTTTAATTATAACGCTTCACTTTTAGAGATGATGCCTTGCTTTGTCGTTTTTTATAGTCAACGACTAGATGTTGGGTTCTTGTTTTAATCTCACAATAATGAAAAAATAATCCGCTCGCATTGCTTCCTGTCTGATTAAAATGAAGCATGGCAGATTGTCCGCCTCACTGAGCATGAGCAGTAGTGTACGAGAGCGCCCCTGAACGTTGGTAAGAGGTAAAAAAAAAAAAAAAAAAAAAAAAGAAGGAAAAGAAAAACGCATTCATGATCCAGAGAGACGAGAGGGACCAGACTGAGCCCGCAAGTGAGAGCAGGATTGAAAGTTTGATGACTGGAACAGATCCCTCCTTTCTAAACATGACGCAGACTAGTCGGGGACTTTTCTGGAGCTGATTTCTGTTGATTTTATTTTCTCTTCAAGAAAAGCCCAGACGTTCAACAATGAGCGCTTCTGCGGGGACGGGCGTGTTCATGCTCTCGCTGATGTCCATCCCTTTCTGCTATTTATTCAATTCTTTCATTTACAACAACAGGTGAGTACATTTTCAACTAACTCGGGGATCACAAAACTATAAATGTCTGTTTAGTGTTATTGAAACTGTTTTATTCTAAAGATTTGAAGTTTTGCTCAATATTCAGTGCAGAAGCTTTCTTCTTCGCTGGGTGGACAGCAGTCATTCTGACCATTTCAGTTCGTTTTATGCTCAAGAAGAAGGCTCCTGTTGATCCTCTTTTCTATGGTATGATTTCCTTGTCTTGACTCTTAAAACGTTTACTGCTTAATATATCCACTACTTTGTTATTCATGACCACAAAATTATTATTGTTACTTTTGTTTACTGACCAACTAACTAAAGATTTCAATGCAGTGTATGCAGTGTTGGCATTCCTGAGCGTGGTGAACCTGATCATTGGGCTGGAGCAAGACAACATCATTGATGGCTTTGTGACGTTTTACCTTAAAGAGGTAAAAACTGCTGTGCGTACAGTGTGTGGCTCACCGAAATGTTTCCCCATATAGATTCTACAAATAAATCTCTGTGTTGCAGGCAGAACCACACATTAATACAGCACATGGACATATGATTTCCTATTGGGATGGCTGTGTGCATTACCTTATGTATCTGCTTATGATTGCTGCCATTACTTGGGGGTATGACCTGTCCATCCAAGTGTGTGTCGGTACATGTGGTTCCGGCAGTAATAATAGCGGTGTTATATGGTTTGCACAGGGACAGTTACCGAGCGATTGGACTGTACTGGGTGGGTTCTTTTCTCATGAGCACCATGGTCTACATTCTTGGGAATGCTGTGGGTAAGAACACCAAAAATAATGGGGGTATCTTTAGATGAGCAACTCTTAATTCTCAAGTGAATCTGTGTTTCTCACAGTGATATGTTATCTTGTTATGTATTTTTCCCAGGAAAATATGGGAGCCAAGTCACTCCTCTCTTCGTCCTCCACATGCTTTATATCTCAGTGTCTGTTTGGGCTTGCTTCCGGATCTTTAGTCAACCCTCTACACACGATGCTCAGTTAACGGTAAGTTACCGGATTCCTCTGCACATCCTCAATTATTCTACATGGGATGTTGCTTTTGACTCACTTGAATAGATGACTTGAACCATCTGCTGCAGTCAAATCTCATCATGTGCTCTTTATTACATCTTCTGCATAGGATATAAGACACAGAGGTAAACGTTTCCAGAAAGCAGACTGATTCGTCACAACAATCATCAACATCAGCATTTCACTGTAGTTCCAAGCAAAAAAACATATTACCAGGGTAAAAAAATGAATGTTGCAGGCTTCTAAACATTTGAAATACAGCAGTTTAAACTCCACTGCAGTTCATCCTTTTTGTTACTTTGAGTGTAAAATAGTTTATACCAATGACTTCTGCCTCCACCTGTCTGTGAAGACGCAAGGAGTAAATACTGTGGTCAAAATAATATTGTAGGGTTGTAAGAATTAGATAGTTTTACTCCTCTTGGTTTCAAAGGCAAAAATCAAAGTGACACCAAACCCATGCAGAACGTGGATAAATAACAGATTTCAAAGGGTTAGTTTGGATTTTTATGAAGTGATAGTTCATTAGTGACTATTTTGCACAATGGAAGCAAAACCTACAAGTTTATTGAGTTCTTGGCAGAACTATAGAGAAGTCGAATCTGATCTGGAGGGGTAAATGGAAAATATGGGGTAATTAAGTTCCAGGGATAAACATTCAGGGTAACAGTGCTAATTTTGAGGCACTGCTAATTAACAGTGCCTCAAAATTAATTACATATGGAAAAACTATGATTCTCAAATTCATTGTTTGAATTTATGTTCAAACAATTGGAACATAAATTTTAAGCAGATTTGTGCTCGTAATGTGACTGTCTGAAATAAGTGGTCAAAATGAGAATATATCACAAATTTCTTTCACATGCTGACTTTGTCTTCTAAAAAGCAACACTTTAGCATTTCTGACATGAAAATAAAAGACAAAGGAAACAGAAGCGGTTGAAAACTAGTTGAATGTCATTTTTCAGAGCATTCAGGAATCACAGCGGACAAACTTGCTCCACAGACCTCTGGATTTGCTGTTTATCATCTACCTCATCCCAGCTTTTGCCTTTTGTGTCTTCAGAGGCTTGGTAAGAAACTGCGAAAGGATCAACAAGTATAAATCCTGGACTGATGAAATGTTTCATCAGTGGCCCATGTTTGTTTTGGAGGTTGTTCTGGACTGCCCCAGTAAATGGTGTGAGGACTACACCCAGCAGTTTGAGCCGTACCTAAAAGATCCCTGCGCCTACCCCAAAGTTCAGGTAACTCAATGACATGACATATGATAAAACATCATCCAAACACATCCCGATCTTTAATGTCTTAAACTGCATTCATATTCGCCAGATGCTAGTGAACATGCTGTATTCTGGACCCTACTACATCATCACCCTGTATGGGTTGTTGGTTCCAGGATGTGAATGGGTGCCAGATCTGACTCTTGTGCACTCAGGTGCTCTGGCTCAGGTAGGTAATACTGATCATTTTGAGCACAGCTGAGGGTAGGCAAGTCAAACTTGTTTGCACACACAGAGGATTTCAAAAGTGTTATTATTTTTTATTTTCATTTCATGTTTCAAACACAAACAGTTAAGCATTTTGAGGGATTTTATGTGAGAGACCAACAGAAAGTATTCAAGAATACTTAAAGACATACCAACACTTTAGGGATAACTAGTTATTATCTCCACAAATCTGGTCTTTACGGAAGAGTAGTAAGAAAACAGTCGTGATTGAAAAGACGCCAAACTAAATCTTTCTTAAAGTTGGTCACAAACCTTGTAGGGAACACACCAAATATTTGGAAGAAGTAGGTCAGATGAGAAAAATCTAATTTTGTGGCCCACAACCAAATGCTATGTGTGGTGGAAATCTAATGCTGAAGCAGCATCCACATGGAGAAACATGGCGGTAGCAGTATTATGCTGTGTTGATGCAAAGAAGCTGGTCAGTTTTGTCGAACAGACAAAATCAATGATAAACAACTTAATTTAGTTCACCTCACTTGACCTTTAGTAAGAACACACTAACCTGTCAGAAGAAACAACTTATTTCCTTAAACAGATCACCTAAAAGTGAATGTATTGCAGAGATTATGCAGCAATAGAGTTGGGCAGCCTCTCACTTTATTTACAGGCATTTGATGGAGGTTGTGTAATAGATTTAAGTTGAACTAACAGGAAGTCTTCAACTGCCACATTTGTGAATGTTTCTGAAAGGGCTTCAACTATTCACCTTTAGTCAGGGTGTTTTCCAAAAAATTGTGTCCGTTTCTGTGTTAACTTTGTGTCTTGATATTTAAATTAGTGAGTTAATATGTCAGTGTAATAGTTTTGGCCTTATTACACAGAGGTGAAAGAGTTCTGTGGGAAAGCAAAGGATTTTGACCAGATGCCAGAAAAAGAGTGACTTCATGGTGACATTTTGGTTATTCTTTAACTTTTTCTACTTAAATGTTTCTGGACTCATTGACTTGTTCTTTAGTGAATTAACCAGGGAGCACAATAGAGACATCTATTCAGATCTAAAATTGGAACGCTATGAAGATTGGCGGCAGCAGCTAGTGCACCACTCTCATCTCCGCCATACAAAGCAGCTATTGTGTTTGAGCTCCAAGCTGCCACGTCACTCATCAGTGGGACTAAGGGCAGAAGGTGACTTCAGACCGAGAGGAATGGTGGTATTGGTGGTATTCACTTAAATGTCAACTGTTCAGCGGGAGCTATAAAAAGGAGCGCTGATGGTCCAGAAGGCTGGGTTACTATGAAACATGTCCATTTTCAGTAGCTTAATTAGAAAAGATGACAGGGAGGGTTTAGTTACATTTCAAATTATTTGGGGGGTATGTCAACAACTACACGTCTAGATCCAATGGCTTGCTAACAGAAAATATTAGCTCTAATTACATCATCTTCTGCTGTTGTGTTAACCTTTCATTTTACATGGAAAATATTAACTATGCTGAAGTTTAATATATGGCAATATTGAAAAGAAAATACGGGACCCCAAGGTTCCGTAATTGGACTGACTATAATGCTTTAAAAGTTCAGTTTCTCTTCCTCCTCAGCTTCTTAACAGACATCTGAAAATTTTGGGTGAAATCTGACTGGTATTGGGAAGTTTTCATAACTTTATCCACCTTGAACAAAACCTCTGATGCTGCCACCTACATCTTTAGGTGCACTTTCAACTCAGTCTGTGGACTGAACGGAATTGGGTCGAAACACATCTCAGTGTTGTTTGTCTGGTATGGTCTATCAGCGTGCAACCTGTATAGACTCCTCAGGTAATCAAATACCTATTAACCAAAGAGCAGAGCTGAGTAATCAGCTCTGGAGTCAACTGCTGGCATCTTTATATCAGGCCTGACATTGTTTGTTTTTTTGTGTGTTTTGTTTCTTTTACTGGTTTTTGAAAAGGCAACAGCTTTTATAAATCTCGTTTGCTTTAACTTTGCATTACACCCTTAAATGTCTATAGTTTCATGTAATTTTTAAAAAAATCCTAGGAGTATGTCCCTGCTTGTTCCTGACTGTAATTTCTTTCTCATTCGTCCTTTTCTGCTCTGTTTTTAAGGCCCAGTTCTCTCACATCGGTGCATCCCTTCACACACGGACACCGTTCTCTTACAGAGTACCAGCTGACAGTCAGCCTGTCTTCTTGCTTGTTAATGTCCTGTATGCTCTTGTGCCTCATGCTTTGTGCTACCGTTGCTGCACGCAACCAGCCTTCTTCTTCAAGCCAAAGGGAGAGAAAAAAACACAATGACTCTGCACCTCTTAGACAGACAAGGCACATTACAGAGGGCAAGAATGCCTTAAAAAAAGCCAGAATAACTTGCAAAGCCCTGATTTATATTTGCATTTACCCACAGTTTCTGGTTTTGTAGCTGGGGTCCCTCACCCCCTTCAAAGTGTGTGCTAAGCAGGAAACTGAATCAGTGCCATGTCTGGTTGTTTATGTTGTAAATGTATATTGTGTAGTTAAAATCATGTTTGTGGTTTTTAAACTATTTGTCCAAATATATTCAGTCAACTAAAGTATTTGCTTTATGGGCTTAAGATTTGAATTGGCGAAGAAATAATTTGTGTATTTGTGTCTTTCCATTTGAATCCAATTCTCAAATCAATATAGGTTAATATAAGTCAGAACTACTTGCTTATGCATTCCTTGCAAAAACCACATTATCACCTCAATATGGATAAAACACACAGATTTATGGACAACTTCAATGAGGTGATGTTCAAATGCTACTTTATCTATTGATTTCAATTAAAACTTGCTTGTTTACCATTGTTTTATAAAATGGACAGGAACATATATATTTTTAGCTCTGATGTCTTTTTGTTTGCATAAATTCTGCTTCTCCATCCAAAGTCAGTCCCTATAATGAATGTATTCCCCAGAGCAAACTTTTAAATTATTGGATTGGTCAAATAACTGTTGTGGGCAGGTTTTTGTAAAATAAATATTTGATGAATTGCAGATTTTTTTTTTTTTTTTATGTGTGTGTGTTCATTGTAGAGCATTTTGATGGCAGAATTTATAAACAGTACAAGATAAGAATATAAATGGGATTTTGTGAGAATAACTACTGAAAACACATTTTTAATTGAAATGCTTAAACAATGCTTTTGTTTATTTATTCTTTGGATGATTAAAAATGGAAGTACTTTCCAGAGCCTCTTTCTATCATTTGCACAAGATTTTGCCTGCTGTGATTTTTGGAGTAGAAAGAATAAAACATAAATTTTTAGACTGTACTAAGTGAATGAGAGGGAAATGCTAATTATAAGACCTCATAAAAATAAGTTGTAATAAGAAAATTTAAAAAATCAGCTGATTCAGTTTTGGAGTTATTTATAGTGGAGGATTAGAGCCACTGCAAAAGAAGAAAGAAACGTTTGTTTTTTTCGTCAGTGGCCATAGTCCTCTTCACCAGATGTTTTTATTTTTTTATTTTTGACAGAGTGTAATGATAGAAAATAGATTATGATCCATACTCTAATTCAGAATGTGGTGATAACACTAAACACTAAAAGTTGTTTGCCAACCGGCATAAAGTAAAACAAAATAAAAATAGAAGGATAAATACATACAACATAATTTGTTGTATTTAAAAATATCAGAAAGAAAGAAGAAAATTATTCAAAAGTGTTTTTTTCTGTTTTATTTCAATTTCTAAAACGAACTTTTTTGTATCAAATTATATGAGGATTTAATTTCATGTATTTTTATTTTATTTTAATATGTCGTTTACTTGGTGAGAGTGACGTTGTGGTTTACACTCCAAGCCAGTTGGTGGCGGTAAAACACAAGGTTGTTTACTAACAGCCAACAAACGAGAAAGAAGAAGACCAGTTCGCCTGCAGCCAACAGACATTGAATAATCGCATTTCTTTTCATTATACAATTACGTACATATTCTGAATATATTAGCTAAGGACTTGATAAAAACTCGCAGTTTAATCAAGGAGAGTATTAAAAACCGTTCTAAAATAGAGTTGTTTGCTAACGCTACTTCAGCTAGCCGTGGCTAGCTTCAATGGCAGCGCCCACTGCTCCTCTTGTCTCTACTTCTACATTAAGGTTTGAAACTCATTCTTTTATCTTGTTTAAAAAAAAAAAGTAGTAAATAAAAGCTAAATTGTAAACACAAGTCGACCAATTATTTAAATAAAAGCTATCGCTGCCCTGGACTGGGTAATTTCCAAAGCACGTTGAAGCATGTCGGTTTTCATCACCCTGTTCTTGCAGTCCATCAATACATCACCTAGTCAGTTGTTTCCAGCAGAGTCCAGCTTACTGTCTCTACGGCTCTTCTATTACAGCTGTATGTGGTGTGTTTATGTTACTGTTTTGTTGTTGTTTTTTTACACTTACAGTCAGAAGCAGCGAAGAGTTGCACAGAGGAAGCAGAGGAGAAGACGGAAACGACAAGCTCTTGCTCAAACCAGAGAATGTGGTATAAACCCTATGAAGACTTTTTGACAACATTCATTTCGTCGTTGCCTCGATGGGACGCTGAGGCTTTTGTGCTTTATTGTAGAATTGAAAAATGACGCTGAAGAAGAGGATGAGGTGAATGAAGGAGATGGTGAGGGGGACAAGGCTGCCGAGGATGAAAGGTAGGTCAACACTTCTGTCTCTGTTGTCCTGCAGCTGCCAAAAACTTCAGTCCAGCAGTGTTGTATTCTGTATTTATTTATTTTTTTCAGACAGCGACAACATGAAGAGTGGCTGGAAAGAGAGAGGCTGGCTCAGGAGGAATTCAGGCTGAGGACAGAGAGGGAGGAAGCTGCAAGGAAAAGAAAAGAGGAGGAGGAGGTAATTTCCTGATGAGGTAGAAAGGAAGAAGCTAAGTTGCCAGTTTGCACAAATTTGTTGCTGTCAGAACACGCAGACATGAATTAGTTTTTCCCCCCTTGTTGCCAACATGTTTGAACAATAAATAAGTTGGGCTTAGAATAATTTTCCTGGCAGAAAACAGTAATATTTCACATTGCTTTGCACTGTAGTGCTTCACTTTTGTTGTGTGCCATATTGTGTACAATAAATGTGACTTGTGCAGCTTATTTTGCACCCATCAAACACAAATTATGTGGATATTGGTGAGCAAACGGGAAAAATGGATAAGCGATCTATGTCAAAAAATGCAGATTTCAAATGGTTGCTGTTCTTGAATTTACAGCGAATGATAAAGGAGGAATGGGAGGCCCAGCAGAGGCGAGAACAAGAAGAAAAGGAGCAGAAGCAGCAGGAGAAGCGCGACAGAGAGGTGAAACGGACTCCAGGAGGATAGAAAATAAAAGCAACATATCCTCTGCTGCTAACTTATCAAAAAAAAAAATAGTACAATAAGTTCATCAGATGAACACGTTTTTGCTCTATGAATGATTATTGCTTTTCCTTGACTTTGTGGCACAAGCAACCATCATGTTCCTTACCTAAGATACACTCAAAGAGAAAAAAAGCTTACACCTTCAGCTTGCACATCAAGAATGTATCTTTTACTTTGTCTGGGATTGTATGTAAAATTGATTGATACATCTGTCAGTTTCCTTGATATCTTAGTTGATTTTTGTGCCTATCAGGCTTTGTGAATGAACTCTTAACCCCTGATAACAGATATGCTGCAGTATGTTGACGTCTTCACGTTTTTCACAAATCGTGTGTTTAAAACATTTGTAGGAGGCCGTTCAGAAAAGGTTGGATGAAGCCGAGAATCAGGTAAAAACAAAGATATGTGTCACTTAAAAGAGCAGGGAACCTTTTATATCTGTAGGAGACAGAAAATGTGGTATTTAGTCCAGTGTCAGCTCTTTGTGCTACTGAAGACTCAAAGGTGAAATGTGTGTTTTGACTTCTTATGTTAATCATATGTTTGTTGTCTTTTTTTAGCTGGAAAATGGAGGACCATGGATGAATCCTGAGGCTCCTGCAATGACGAACTCGGAAAACTTCGGAACGGAGCGCGACGTTGCCAACTGCCCTTTCTTCCTGAAGACAGGAGCATGCCGATTTGGAGACAGGTTCTGTTTGTGTCTTTTTTTTAATTTTTATTTTAAAAATATAGCATATCAGTTAAATATAAAATATATTGCAAGTAAAACTTTACCTAATGGGACTCTTCTTTGTATTTGGTGGTTTATTTCAATCCATGAGCGCAGGTGTTCTCGGAAGCACATCTATCCAACTTCCAGCCCGACCCTGCTGGTCCGCGGTATGTTCAAGACGTTTGGAATGGAGGAGTCGCGGCGGGACGATTACGACATGGATGCCTGTTTGGAGCACAGCGAGGAGGAGCTGCTGGAGTCTTTCCTTGAGTTTTACCACGATGTTCTGCCGGAGTTCAAGAGCATCGGCAAAGTGGTGCAGTTCAAGGTGACGGGAGACAAGAGTGTTGACTGAAAATGTATTTAATGGTCTGAAAACCAGATTTTCTCGGGTATTTTAGTTTATAATGTACGCTGAACGTTCTTCTTTTAGGTCTGCTGCAATCATGAACCACATCTGAGAGGGAATGTTTACGTTCAGTTTGACACGTAAGTTTCTCATTTTGTCTTTCTAAGCTGCTTATTATGGCTATCAGTTTGCAGGTTACTAGATGTTTGTTTTTCCATTCTTCTTTTATGTCAGACTTGATGTAGAATATTTAACAGCAATTTTAAAGTCTTGCTACTCATTCTCATATGGATTGTGTCAAGATCTTGGTTGTGACTCAGCCGTTCTTACACATGAACATGCTTTGATCTAAACTATGTTACCTAACTCTCCAGTCGTATCCCAGACCCGTCTTTGTTTCTTGGTCTTTTATGAGAATGTCTCTTCACAAATATTCTCTGACAAACATCTTAGGAGCTCACAGAACATTTATACTGAGATTAAAGGACAATGAAGTTGACCCTGTTTGCGCGTTAGGTTTGAAGGCAGTTGAGTTTAATAGATTTTATTTGGGGGTATCGAAGTAAAATGGGCTTGATACAAATGCACACCACATTTTTTAAAATATTTTGTAAGAAGAAATTATTATAATTAAATTATTTTTGCTTCAACTTCATCATTAAGATATTTGTGCTCGTCTACGTATGCCATAAAACATGTTAAATTTGTGAGTGTGAAGACAATTTGTTAAAAATCTCAGGTGTGCTATGAAGTCATTACATGTTGTCCTGTTGTCTTGGCTTCGTGTCCAGAGAGGAGATGTGCAAAGAGGCCTTTGTGAAGTTCAACGGGAGGTGGTATGCAGGCCGGCAGCTTCAGTGTGAGATCTGTCCTGTTACACGGTGGAAGAACGCCATATGTGGTGAGTTAGCTTTCACATTTCACCTTAAGGGTGGAGAAGCAACATTCGTTTCAGTGCGTTGACTATTTCATGTTTTTTTCTCATTAGGACTGTTTGACAGACAGAAGTGCCCTAAAGGCAAACACTGTAACTTTCTGCATGTATTTCGAAACCCGGGCAACGAATTCTGGGAGGCCGACAGGGACCTCCAGGTGTCCCCTGATCGCAGCATCAGGGGGAGTCGCAGGGACGAGTGGCATTCAGAGCGCTACAGGGAGCGACCGTGGAGGCAGCACCGCAGCAGCCGGAGCCCAGCAAGATCAGAGCGATCCCACAGACGGTGGGAGGACGACCGGGAGAGGAGCAGGAGCAGAGAGAGGAGGACGTCCCGCCAGCGCAGAGAAGACAGGTGGTCTTCTAGGTCGCGACACAGGATTAGGGACAGATCAAGGAGCAGAAGCAGAGAGAGAGAGCAGCGTAGAGATAAAGAAGGGGAGAATAAATACAGAGACAGAGGTGATGACGGGGACCCTCAAAGAGAAACGAGGGAGAGATCAAGAAGCACAAGTAGAGAAAGAAAGAGACACAAAGAAAACAGAGAAAGAAGCCCAAAGATATCAGAGAAAAGTCTTTCTGATGGTACAAAACCCCACCGCCATCACAAGCGCTCCAAAAAAAGCAAGAAGAGCAAAAAGAAACACAAAAAGAAAAGGCTCTCATCTGAAAAGACACATTCCTCCACGGAGTCAGGAAGTGAGAAAGACTCAGAGGAAGAGACTTGTGATAATCCTTCAACACAAAGTCCGAGTGGAGACCTTAAAGAAGAAGAGGGAACTCAGGAAAAATGTGCTGGTCAGAATGATTTGGATTCAGAGGTGAAAACCGAGGCCTCTGCTGAAATTAAGACTGAACCGACAACAAACGGGGACATTTTTTAATTTCTTCGTCTTTAAAATCAGTCACTGCTAGCCTCATCAGAATAAGTAGTGTAAACACCATAAACATTTTATGGATGGTTCATGGATTTTTAGTAATATCTTTCCAGTGAAAGATATTACAGACAGACATAATTCAGACAACTTTTTAGCACGGCTTAGCTCATAGACATATTGTATTTGCTTTGTATTGGGATTTGAAGCACTTCCTGGCTCTTCAGTACAAACAAAAACATCAGAATGGGTTGTCCTTGTATACATTTATTGTCTCAGATTTAAGAAAAACTGTTGGCAGTGTTGAATATAAAACAAGTCATTTAGCGCAAATCAAAGATGGTTTTGTTCAATAATGGGATTGAGATTGCAGAAAAGAAACACGTATCGCCTAAGATGAGCATCCATCTTGTTCTTCTGCATTTAACACCTGTTTCGATGTCTTTACATCTCATATGCTCATAATTACTATTCCACAAAGTTTACATAGTTGTGAGATAGGAATATAAAATACAGTCATCTGTAATCAAATAGTGCCCACATACTTTGTTAGAAGTCCCTTTTTCTGGCATTCTTTTTTAGACACCATTAAGAAGGTTAAACACAGTGTTCTTTGGTCACAGGTGAGTGTAAGAATGAACTAAACCTTTTATCAGTGGTTATGAAGCTGTTTTTTTTAAAGTCACTATCCTGTCCTGTAGACTTGGAGAAGAGACCCAGTGAAGATTGATCACAAAAATGTAACATTTCACCTGAACCCTTTCAGAAAGGAGATATGATCCATACTCTTGACGAAAACAACAATACAGAGAACAGAAAGCTTAGCGAGCCGCAGCAAAATCAAAGACCACAAAGTTCAACATATGTAAACAGTTCATATCTGCGAAAAGTCCAAATGAACACAGAAAACAATACTGACGCTGTGATCTACCCAGGTACAAAGGGTACTGTAATACTGACCTAAGTTGGTGCCTCACACTACAGGAATACTTTACAATAGAGTCTGCATTTTATCTAAAAACAAAATGGCACAAAATGGGAACTTCTCATGTTCTTTGAGACAAACATTTAAATCCAACAAATGCATTTTGCAATAAGATTTATTACAAAGACCCTCCCACCCCCAAGGTTGCTGAATTGAGTTACTTTGTTTTAGTGAACACTGAAAGGACCAGGACTTTGTAATGGCTAACAATTTGTACAGCTGAGGATTCAGAAAATACCTAAACAGCTTTACGCTGCGTTAACCTTCCTGGTGTTTGTAATGTGCAAGAGGCACCAGCAGCACTTAAAAGTCTTAATTACTAATTCTGCAAACAGTGATCAATGGATGATCTAAACATGCTGGAGTTGTGACATTAGTGCTACATTACTCTGTTGAGTTAAGAGGTTGGGAGAGATACTATGGAATACTTTACAGGAAGTTGGACAAACACTACATTTGGCACCACACCGAATGATCGTTACAGTACAGAGCAGTACAACGATGCCGATTATATACATACAACACCAACACTGGACAGGAAAGGACACAAAGACATGGATGTGAACAGATCTGCATCTGTGGGACGTAGCGAGAGGCGGCGGGGTGATCTATGTCAGCCCGATTTCTTCTAAGACGCTCCGCGGTGCCTCGGCTTCCTGCAAGGGAGAAACAAAGACATTTCTCCTGCATTTCAACTGTGAGTGTAATTAATAGTAATAACCATGCAGGCCTTCGTAGTGAGCCACGACAACAACAGCACTGCATGCTTTGCTAAATAAAAATCACTGAGATGGGAATCTGTCAGCTTGAAGTGGCTATAGCTGGACACCAAGCACAAACAGGCGGGGTGTCGAGGTTTAATTCAAGCGCTGCAGGCTTAGAATAAACAAATGGCAGCAGGTGCAGATGGCTGCACATTGGAAAATGCAATGCGTCAACATGCCACAGTGACCCTTCTGTTTAGTTCACTGCCCAGGGAAATTCTTTTAATAGATACACAAAGAACTTCTACGAGGTAATGACTTCAGGTTTCTTCTTCATGGAAAGCATTTCTAGTTACAAACTTTAATGATGGGAATTTTCTTAAAGCAAGCAAACCTTTTATTATTGGGTATCAATTTTGCAATTCTAATTTGCTAAATCATCTTTTGCTTTGAATGTCCACATTACTGGACCCGTTCAAATACCGATCGTACCTCCTGCAGCAGGTCGGCCTGCTCGATGGCCTTCAGCACGTTCTTCTTGGAGGTTTCCTGAGCTTCTCCGCCAAGCAGGAACTCATCCAGAATGAAGTAGGCCTTCTCAAAGTTGAAGATGATATCCAGCTCACACACCTGTGTGGGAACGGTATGGCAGAGATAAATAATAAAAAGAAAGGTACAAAAGGAGACTTTGTTTCTTACAGTAACAGGTTTTCATCATGGTGTTTGTGTGACTCACACTGCCAAAATATTTGTCCAGTAGCTCCACATATCTGTGAATGATTTCCAGAGTGATCAGCTCATTATCCTGATCCTCGACAGCGCAGCAAAAGTACAAACTGGCATATCTAGAGAAACAAAAACAAAAAAAACAATGAAGGCAGTAAATGCAACAGTGACATTTGGAAAAGATTTAGTTAGCCTTTAATTGTTTTCTCCACAGCTTAAAAGAATGTGTAAATGTTAGTAGAGGAATTTTTGCTCGATCCAAAGAACTGATTTACAATATTTAAAAGTGTTGTATATGCAAAATGTAAAAACTGAACATATTGAAACAATAAACTAGATTGAAATTGTCATTTTATACAGGTAGTCTCTGTATAAAATGACAATACAACTCTACTGTTTAGTGAAAGTGTTTTGTTTACCTTACTGACTGCATTAGAAGAAATTGGTGTTAAGGTTTATAGCTATAAAGATATTACTTTTGATACTAAGGGCTGTAAACAGATTGCAACAAGTTGGGACCTGTTATGTAAAAAGTTTTTTTGTTGTTGTTTTTACATTATCTACCTTTTGTACACAATCTTGAGGTCTCTCCATTCCAGGAAGCTGCACATCTTCGGCTTCCTGGCTAGTATGGTCTGGACCAGATCCCTGGAGATCTTCTTCCTCTCCTTGTCAGACAGAGGGACATACCATTTCTGAAGCCGCAGCTTCCCCTGCCGGCTGAACAGCAGCATGAACTGCATCTGAGGGGGGAAGATCCGAGGGTGAGACAAACATGAATCATAATGGGTGAGAGGAACTGAGGCAAATGAAACCGAACTGCGGATTGGGGGATTTTTATTTATTTTTTTAGGTTTAAACCCACAAACCACCACAATATTTAGCATCAAATGAACGAAAACATTTATGTGACATTAAAACTCGTTTATCGCAATAAGTTAAAATGTGCTAGTTGCAGGAAATGAATGAGATGTTAACAGTAACACTATGACACTAATACTTGATCAAATTTGGATCACATCTTGTACATCGCTCGCCTTGAGGGCTTTTGCATTACGTTTTATTGGCTCGCATCAGCTAATGTCACTTAATTGCCTGATTTTAGAATCAACACCACGTTACGTGACATTTGCGCCCCCCTCCTGCGACGTTTATCTACTTACAGCACAAACAAGACGGCAAAGACAAGATTCGTTACCATTGGAATTGACCTTCCAGTTAGAGACTTGACCGGCTGCAGCTTCAGAAAATCACAGCTGAACACATAATCAAAACAAGACGAGAGAGGTTTCTGTAGCTTAGCTTCCTGTCCAGCCTGATGCTAAACTAACTAGCGGATACTGTTGACACACCAACTACGCTGTGATTGGCTGGAAAAGTCACGGCTCTACAATTTGATTGGTTCTGAGGTTCCGTTAGTCATTACGTTAATGTGGAACTGAGAATAAGGACTGATTGCTGTGGCTGAAAGTTTACTGTGTACTTTAATTTCGTTTCTCTTTGTTTAATTATAACATTTATAACTAAAACTAGGAGAAATACTTTGAGAGAACAATCATGAAAGTAAAACGTAATTGTGTGTTATTGGAGAGTATTACCTTTTTTTTATTAATATTATTTCTAATTTACTTTCTGCTCCTAAACCTTTAGGCCAGGGTTCCATTTCAATGTAATTTGCTGCACATGGTTTATTTCGCATTGTATCACTGAAGACTCTTCCAGAAGTCTTCAGTGATACAATGAAGAAGATACACATAACAGCATATGAAGAGTCATACAATAATGTTTTCCACTTTACCAATTTCAACGATTTCGCTTTTTGTCACACTCAAATATTTCAGATCACCAGGCAAATTTTGGTAAATACAGTTTTCAAATAATGGTTTCATTTATGAAGGGAAAAAAAAAAAAATCAAAACAAGTCAAGTAGTGAATTATTTCTTTCTCTGTAAACTAAATAATTAATTGTTTCACCGTTGGCAACTATGGCAGTCTCTGACATCGTGAAGGAATTTTGGTCCTGTCCTCTTTGCAGAATTATTAATCAATTACCTTTGCACTGAACTGTACAAAATCAGTGTCAAGTTTCAGTATTGTCATTCAGCAAAGACATTGACAAAAAATATTTGTGTGTGATCATTTAAATACGACACATTAACCAAATGAATGCATGTATAAGTTCTTATTTAAATATTGCCATTAGATTTTAATTTGATTTAATAAAATTTTCAATTTAATTCAGCATATGTATGTAGCTTATTTCGTTATTTTTAATGTATTAATTATAGATTTATTTAAACTAGCACGTGTATGGATATTCAGTTAGCACAAACGATTGATTTATGCACGGTGACACTTTTGGCCCTCGACACATCCCAGCCTTATTGTTATGCTGTTCACATACACACAGCAGCATCAACAGCATGGGAGTCTGGCGCCCTCTGTCGGCAGACTGAGATAAATCCAGGACACAATGTACAGAATGGATGTACAGCCACACGCCGCCTGACTCACTCAGACTCATCCACAAGCTCTGACACTGCAAAGCAACAACGTTTTCCCGCGACAGCTGAATTCCTGGACGCGAATGTGGACAGTAAACCTGCAGTTAGGAGCTATTTATCAGTCGTCTGGATGCTACAGTGCTAGCCAGCTTTTTAGCAGCTTGAGTTGCCTCTGCGGAGGTCAAACAGGCTCTGCAGGGCAGGAAACATGGGTGGTTGCGCATAAACTTGGCTCAGTCACGAAGCAAAATTTAACTGCTACTTTTATTCTATTTAACGGTGAGATAGAAGAAGAAAAAATGCTGAAGCTTTAGGAGGTCCACGGAAAACACTGCGCGGTTATCCGTGAGGATGAGGAGCCGCAGTAACTCAGGAGTGAGGCTGGACGGATACGCCAGGCTGGTCCAGGAGACGATCCTGTGTCACCAGGTGGGTTCAGACACATGCAGTTGTCCAGTGAAGGAAATGATTTTAATGAAATACTGGAAAGCTGCAGTATTTCATTAATGCAAAACAAAGTTACTGCAGTGATTTCGAGCCTTCCTTAATAACCTGTATCCCCAGGCTGACTGTTTAATCCACTTGTTGTATGCTTGATGTTGGGTAACCAGGTTGGACTAGTTTATAAATACTTGAACGCAAGTTCAAGTTTGTAATAGTAACATCAGTATTACATTTTACAATTAGTGGGACAATTATATAATTTTTTAAAACTTATTTCACATAAAAAATTAAGTTGGTATCTGACAATTTTCCCTTGATTGCCTCTGTTTGGTGATTGGCTCATCAAAAACAGAAACATTGGAGATATTTATTTTCTTAGCTTTTTAAATTCATCAATACGAAATCAACCCAGCGCATTATTTGCTTTTGCTTAGCACTTGAAAGAAAAATGGGAAGTGGTAAAATTCCAGTCAATAAGCCCAAAATGTAGCAAATCCTGGAAGTGAGTATTGACCAGTGCACACCTGATTGGTGAATTTTTGCAGTACACCTTTTTTTGTTTTTGTTAAACTAAATATAAATATGAATAATTGACAACATTCACAATGCACTTTTGATGAACTTCTAAGTAAAATGCACAACCTCAAAATGTAGGAGAGTTAAAACAACAAAACAAGACCCTAAGAAAACTATATCCTTTAAAAAAAACAAGGCAAACTCGTGCAAATGTTGGTAGGTAATATATTTTCCAACTTTCTGTTTGACGTTCTTCTGGTTGGCTGTTTGAAATAGTCTCTCATTTTCTGCCTTTGTAATTAAATATTCCCCCTGCTCCGTACAGGAATATTGTAGATATGTAGATGTTTTGCTGCCTATAAGGCTAAAGTTCGTCCACAGCAGCTGCACAGATAAATAAACAACGTGGGAACAAAGTTCAGTTCTGGGAATCAGCTGAGGCCTGGGAAGCGATGCACCTTTATCTAACTAACAGCTCTTGAGTTCACACTGACACAGTAAAAAACTGGCGGGGTGAACAGTTTATTGTACTCGTGCAGAAAGTGGCCTGTAAGAAGCAGATTATTGGATGAATATTTGCAAATCATTAACGTTTTATCTATTTTCTGCATAAATTGAAGTAGGTTTGAGGGTCAGCTAAGTACAGTTTGGTTTGAAGTAGAAAAAAATAAAAATAACTTTTATAACGTTTGAGCTGCTAACCTTTCACTTTAATGCCTATTTTTAGATTTTTTTTCTTACTTTTGCGTCACTCTTTATCTCTCTTTTCCTTGAAAGTACTTGGACTTAGGCAAAAGTTAAGATTGTGTGTACTCTTGCCGTCTACAGCAGGTAGATCAATGACTGATTTAATCACTCTCATGAAAAAACATCAACTAAAAACAAAAGATAAGGAAGGATTTTGAAGCTGAGAAAAGTTTCAAAATCCTTTTTGGGTCGCCGTGTATTGCTGGCAGTGTTTTCTGAAGCACTTAGTGCTAACTGTAGTGGCATCATTTTTAAGCATTTTTAGCTGGAAATGCTTACAGTGTCGACTCAGCTTTATTGTTGGTCTCTTGTCATGTTTGTATGTAATCGCTTTATGTTTGTGTGTGCATTGTTGCTCCGAGTTGTTTCCTACGTGGAAGAAAATGGAACTTGTGTCTCTACTAGAAATGAGGGAAAAGTACAGGTTGAAGTGTTTTACAGATCTGGATAAGTACGAGAAAAAGAAAATATTGGATGAAAAATAGCTGCACTCCATTCATCCAGTCTGTGGTTCTTTGTTCCTTCCTTCATTCCTTTGTTTGTTCACTTGTTTCTTTTTTTCTTTCCTTCCCTCCTTCCTCCTTTCCCTCCTTTCTTACTTCCTGGGTTTTCTAAAATATCCACCATAAAACTAATTTTAAGTGAACTTTTGTGTTTAATTGGCTTAAAACAATAGAAATTTCACAGTAATAATGAAGAACTTAAAGACAACTATGAATTATTTAAAAAAATGTAAATTAAAAAATGTATCAGTGTGGAAATGAAACAGTTGTAACCTTGTTTATTTTGCACATATAGTTTCACACATTCAGCGTATCTGTTGACTGTAAGCTGGACTCTTCCCTCCTCAGAACCCAGTGACTGGACTTCTCCCTGCCAGCATCCAGAAGAAGGATGCCTGGGTGAGGGATAACGTGTACAGCGTCCTGGCTGTGTGGGGGCTGGGCATGGCTTATCGCAAGAACGCCGACCGCGATGAAGACAAAGCCAAGGCCTACGAACTGGAGCAGGTACACCGAAAGAAAAGGCTTTTTCATGGAGAGTGATAGAGTCTGAAACAGCAAACACTAGAAAATTTGTGAATCTTGCATTTTTATTCAAACTAAGTTCATTTAATAAAAATGACAACAAAAAAATACATGACATGCTGAATAACTTAAAAATCTTACAACAAGGCTATTAAATATCTGGTGCATAAAGTTTCAAATTGTAAGGGTGCATTATTTTCTATTTCTTTAAAAAGAAAATAATTTCTTACTCATTGAGTAGCAGGACATTTAAAGAGAGCTTTATGCTTATCTTTCTTTTGCCCAAATCTTTATCACTTAAATTAGCTAAAATGTGAAAGTGTTGTGTTTCACTTACAGTTGCGTCTGTTTGTACTTATCTTGTTTGGCAGAGCGTGGTGAAGCTGATGCAGGGCCTTCTGCAGTGCATGATGAGACAGGTAGGACGCTGTAGCTCCATATGTTATTATTTTTGCTCAAATACTCATGGAAGGATCGTCACTTGTCGGCATTCTAGTGACATTTTAAATTTCTTTGCAAGAAAATTTTTTTTCTATCATAAATTGTAAATTATGATAGAATTTTACTGTCATTTGAGAGATGTCTGTTTCATTTCTGATCAACAAGCTTCTTCTGAATGAAAATGATTTTAAATCTAAAACTACCAGGGATAGGATTAATTCTGGACTTAGCTGTACTGTGAGGCCAAAATATTGCCGAAAGAAAGTGCATCATCAAGTTTATTATATAATTTGTTTGCAACCACATGATGAAACAAGTATTAAGTTTTTTTATTTGGCCTTTTATATTCATTTAAAATCTATGTTGAAAATGTAAAACGTATTAATATAGGAGGTTATCAAAAAGTCAAATCCTTTACCCCTGGGCAGATAGAGTACTTGCTTTAAGCATCACGTTTGGTTTGATGGAAAATCTCTCCACCAAACCTGCTTCCAGAGTCTCCATGGTAACCACTTTGGTTACTGTATATGCTCATCCAAGACACATTGGTTGCTTCAGGGTTGCTCCACTACTTGGTCATCTTAAAAGAAGGATATTTACAGACCCAAAAATAGTTTAAAAAAATCATCAAGTGTGAAAATGGAAAATCTAATTTCTTTCATTTTCCTTTGGCTTTCTTTGATTGTGATGTTCCTTGTAGGTGTCACTTACCCCTAACATAGTCTATGTTGTTATGTGTTTTCAGGTGGATAAGGTGGAGAAGTTCAAACACACCCAGAGTACAAAGGATTGCTTGCATGCCAAATATAACACAGCCACCTGCGGCACAGTGGTCAGGGACGACCAGTGGGGCCATCTGCAGGTGGACGCCACCTCCATTTACCTGCTAATGCTGGCACAGATGACAGCCTCAGGTGCATCACATACAGATTGAAGCATTTCCTGCATAAATGATCAAGGCAACACAGTTTTAGTTTAATTCATTTTCTCTGTTTTGTCATGCAGGTCTCCAAATAATCTCCAACCTTGATGAAGTAGCTTTTATCCAGAACTTAGTTTTCTACATTGAGGCAGCCTACAAAGTGGCGGTAAGCATCAGATTCAAACTAGGGTAAATTAAAGAGGGAGAGAGAAAAAAGGGTGTCTTCAATCTGAAGCTTCTTCTGATTGTGTGTGATACAGACCACTACAGGAGATCTTTCCTTCCACATCCATCACCATTTACAATAACTCCTTAGTTAAATGAGTTACAGTATTTAATTTCCCTTTGGGATCAACGAAGTAGTTTTGGATTGAATTTGAATAAGTTAACATGAAAGCATTCCTATGATATCTTTTATATTTTGTAGAAATTTAATCAATACTCCTCTGGCTTTTATTTGGTTTTGTCACTCCCAGTTCTGACCATGTGTAGGATTATTTGTTTGCTTCTTTAGCCGCTTAATCGTGAGTTATAAATGATTCAGTTATAAAATGGCTGGAGAAATATAGATCAAGACCACTTCCAAGGATTGCTGACATCCTTTGCTTTTTGGAAACTTAATTTAGTTAAATAAGATCTGACTCGAGACTTTGGTTCAGCATTGCTTGAAGCTTCTTAAAAAAGAGAATAGCAGCATTTTATCATTTTTATCCACTACATGCTTAATAATCAGGACAAAACATGTTACATAGCAGGTGTTGTAGAGAGTGTCTGATTCCTGCAGGATTATGGGATGTGGGAGCGAGGCGATAAGACCAACCAGGGCATCCCCGAGCTCAACGGCAGCTCTGTAGGAATGGCCAAGGTACAGGAGCATCATTTTCTTCTTCCGTTGTCTTTAAGCAATGCAGTGCCAGTGTTTACAGCAGGGCTGATGTTTCAGGCAGCTCTGGAGGCCATCGATGAGCTGGATCTGTTTGGGGCTCACGGAGGGCCGAAGTCAGTCATTCACGTTCTACCAGACGAGGTGGAGCACTGTCAGGTATGGCTGAGTTCACTTCCAGGCATCCTGGCAGCAGCTCAGACCTTGGTTCACGCCCTCAGCGTGTTTGCATGTGTTTTCCCTCAGGCCATCCTCTGCTCCATGCTACCAAGAGCCTCAACTTCCAAGGAGATAGATGCCGGCCTTCTGTCCGTTATTTCATTCCCTGCTTTTGCCGTGGAGGATGCTGACCTGGTGGCCATCACTAAGTCCGAAATTATCAGCAAGCTGCAGGTGCAAGTCCAAGTAGAGACAAGTGAAATGCATGTCCTGTCTTCGTGGAGTCAGGCTGAACTTTCCACTGGTTTAATTTCAGGGTCGCTATGGCTGTTGTCGCTTCATCAGGGATGGATATCACTGTCCTAAAGAGGTTTCACATTCTCTCTGCGAAATATCTAAATTTTTTAGTTGACAGGGTGCATATTAGTATATAAAAAAGTCATAAGAAGGAGCATTTTTTAACATTAAGGCCATTCTTGTTGCATAAAGACTCTGCACTGGATGAAAAAAATCAAGATTCTGGTCGTTGTGTTACTAGGATCCATCTCGGCTGCACTACGATCCTGCAGAGCTCAAGTTGTTTGAAAACATCGAATGTGAGTGGCCAGTGTTCTGGACGTATCTCATCCTCGACGGCATCTTTACTGGAGATCACGTGCAGGTAGGAAAAAAATTGTAGGGCACAACAGCAATATTTATTTCAGATATGAAAGATAATATCTGATATCAATGTTGATATCCAAATTTTCATATTGGTGCCTCTCTGTGTATGTGGACAGGTTGAGACAAGTGGTCGTATTCTAGAAGACATTTCCTGACTCATGAAGACATACACAAATCTTGTCTTTCCATATTTGAAGAATGGCTAAGATAATTGATTCTCTGTCAAGGGTTAACTATTTCAAAAAAACATGACCATCTGGAAAAAACTAAAAGGTGCAACTTAGAAAGTGGCTTTTAAAAATGCTGAAATATTTTAGTAAGTGTCTCTAGTTGTGCCACTTGAGACTTTGTTAAAAAAAATAAATAATGTGCTTCACACATACTTTTTTCAGGTGTATTAAAGTAAAATTAGAAACTAGAAAACACTACTAATTGTAGAAACTTAAATAATGCTTTTCCTCAGAACTCTCTCCTTCAATTTACCAACATTTTCTTTAGAGTTAACCGTCTTGCTTCAGAGACACAGGGATTTCAGTGTAAATGATTTGAAATGGTGCTGCTGTGTTACTAAATAATTACACGCTTTGCACACAGGTGCAGGAGTACCGAGAGGCGCTGGAAGGCGTTTTAATCAGAGGAAAAAATGGCATCAAACTCCTGCCTGAACTTTACGCTGTACCACTTGATAAGGTATTTATATTTTTAGAAAAGACATCATTAAAAAGCTTTGTCACTGTTTGTTCATCTCCAGCTCCACCTGCTGGAGAAGTTTATTAATCAAGGATTTTGTCAACTAATCTTTGTTTCTCCTGCAGGTGGAGGAGGAATACAGCAGTCCTCACTCTGTGGACAGGACGGCCATGGGACAGCTTCCTCACATGTGGGGACAATCCCTCTACATTGTGGGATGTCTTCTGGCTGAGGTAATGGCTGGCAAGATATAATAAATCACTTTGATATGATGTTTTACAAGTGTTTGTTGCAAATTCTAAAAGTTCAAAAAGAACAAATCAAATCAGTTCTCTAAATATAAGGAAGTCTACCTTTTTTCAATTTCATTTATTTTTTCCTTGAAAGGGCTTTCTTGCACCAGGAGAGATAGATCCTCTCAACAGGAGATTCTCTACAAACTTCAAACCTGACGTTGTGGTACAAGGTTGGTAATTAGTAAATTACCTGTGGGATATGTATTTATTTACGTATTTCGAAACAAAACCTGTTGATACACATGATATCAAAAATATCAAAAACCTGTTTTTGCTTTAGTTTGTGTGCTAGCAGAATCAGAAGCGATAAAGGATTTGCTAAGAGATGCTGGCGTTGCGGTGCAGACCATATCAGAGGTTATGCCTATAAGAGTCATGCCTGCTCGCATCCTGAGCCACATCTATGTCAGACTGGGTAATCACTTACTTTGTTTTTTTTCTTAAACTTTGAGATCTGTGTGTGTAGAACAAAAGTAACAACTGGTGTCTTTTCCTCAGGAAACTGCAGGAAGCTGAATTTGAGCGGAAGGCCGTACAGACACATTGGAGTTCTGGGAACGTCCAAGTTCTACGAGATCAGGAATCGTTCCTACATCTTCACCCCTCAGGTGAAACGCCATCTGGCTGGGATGATGACACATCTGTGACCACAACAGAAAATCTCAGATGGCGAGGATAGAAATAATGATAGTAATATTTTGAATTCTATGTGTTTCTTTCCTTTTTTCTTTTCGGTCTTCACTGATCAGTTTTTAGACCAGCATCATTTCTACCTGGCGCTGGACAACCAGATGATTGTGGAGATGTTACGAACCGAGCTGGCCTATCTGTCGTCATGCTGGAGGATGACGGGACGGCCCACTCTCACCTTCCCTATCACACGCAGCATGCTGGGTATGAAATCTCTACGTCTAAAACTCAAGAAAACTACACTTACTACATGTTTTTGCTTCTTTTGTCCTAATGTATAGCAAGAATAAGTAATTTTTGTGTTGCACATAGTGAATAATAGAGTTTTATAATTCCAAATCCCAAACTTTGTGCGAGTTTTTGCACAAATAAAAAAAAAAAATACAGTGTTTGTGCCTGATTAATGTAGGATTCATATAGGTTAGGTTTGTATCATGATTTATTCTTGTTGTTTTAATGTAACATTATGGACTGGGCCAATGTTAGGTCTTATTGATCTTTTTTTTTTTTTTACTGCTGTGGATTTCTAAATTGGCTTGATGAATTTATCTCATTTTAAAATTAAATTAAATTACTTGTTAAAAGTAACAGTTCATTTTATGCCAGTCTTGTTGATTTTATTTGATCTGTTTTTATAGAAGCTGGAAAAGTATTTGCAACATTACACATTTCTTCCATTCTTGATTTTATGTTTTATGTATCTGATCGTCACACACATTTTTGGTATCAGGCAAATATAATCTGAGTACATACCAAAAGCAGTTTTCAAATAATATATATATTTTTAATGATGGTTCCACATTGTTTGGAAAGTAGCGTTGAATATCACTAGCTACTCCAAGGCCTGATTAAGATCTGACGACATGAAGCTGGTTGAAAGAACTCAAAAGCCAACATATCATGGCCAAGGAAGAGACTCTGCAACATGGCGTCCGTTCAGGAGTTCAATGGTATAGAAACCTCTCCTTGAACTCAAAGGTCTGTCTCACATTTATCAAATAAAAACAAAAGCTTGTCAGACATTGGTGAAAAATATTCTGTGGCCACAAAAGGGGAAAGTTTTAGCAGTCGTGCTGCTTCCTGTTACTCCTTTCTGGAGTAAAATGAGTTCAGCATCTCAGTCAGTTACACATGGTTGTTGTAATGTGAAGGTCTGGGACTATTTTACTGCTAGAGGATCCTGTGCTAGGACTTAAACTTAATTAAGATGCTGCTCCATGACCTGGCGATAATCACTGAAACAAAAAAGACCGAACCAAAATTCATCCACAGCAATGTAAAAGATTCATTACCAGTTATCTAAGACACTTGATGGCAGATGTCGCCGCCAAAGGTGACGTAACCAGTTCTCTTAATACATAAAATCATAATTTAAGAACTCTGGTTATTTTAGTCTAATGGTAAAATCTGTTTGGAGATTGGAAATATTTAAAGGGACAACAAGGTGAATCTCATAGAAGTGTGCAAAGTAAAATTATGCTGCAAAGTCATTTCAGTTGACTTTACTTTTCCCAACCAGTTGAGGATGGAGATGCAATAGATCCATGTATCTTATCCACGCTCAGGAAGCTGGAGGATGGCTATTTTGCCGGCGCGAGGTTTGTTTCCTCCCGTATGCAATACTGAAACCACACACACGTTCATGTAAATAGAACAGTTCCTTCTATGTGTGAGAGCTTTGCTGTGTGTGACACCACAGAGTGCAGATGTCAGATCTGTCCAGTGTCCAGACTACGTCGTTCTACACCCGCCTGACCTTCCTGGACGAAGACACTGACGATAGTTTATTTGACGACGTAGATGATGAAGATAATGATGAATACAGAGCTGAATATAACACACCCGATCGTAAGTTAGCAACACTGCATTTCCACCATCACACTTTAATTTGTCTTATTAAATATTAACTGGAAGCATTTTTTTTAAGCAGTGGGCTCTAAGGACACATTTGACCAGTACATGACACAGCTCCTTCACAGCACTACCACCAAGTCCTATCTACCTCCCATCCAGAAGGGGCAGCACCACATCTTCAGCCCTGAGCACACAACCAGGGACATCCTGTCCTTTATGGCTCAGGTCCAAGGCTTGAAAATGCCCAGTGAGTACAGAATAGAACGGAAATGTCCTTTACTGTCCCACAATGGAGACGTTTCTGTGCAACAGCAGCAAAGTGACTGACAATAACAGCAAATAGACTCACACAAAGATATAATATAAATAAATAAAAACAGGATAAAGAATAAAATACTGTACAGTAAAGGCAACATTTTCTTCAGTCCAAAGGAATGTTGAACTGAGTTGGTGAATTAAAAGAAATTTACAAAAAAAAAAGACTATTTCAGCATTAGATGCCAGAATATTTACAATTGTCGACAATAAAAGAAGTAAGTGAAAAAAAAGTATTCAACAATAATCTACTTTATTATTGATCAAGTAGACACAGTACCGGTAAATGTTTTCAAAACCCATAATCCCATTCACGAGGTTAGCTAAAAATTTTCTCAGTAATGAAAAAAAATGTAAGATGCAAAACAGTAAAAATATTGCGGGTTGGTGGTTATTCTGATTTGTTAGTTGTTATTGTGGTAGTTTTTTGTGGTTGCAGCTTTAATATATAACATTAGCAGGAAGAAAAAATGACTGTGAAGGTGCAAACATTCTGGAAACACCATTTTGTTTTATTGTGCGTATTTATATTTCAGAGACCTCAATGTATCTTCCTGTGGCTCCAATCACAAACAAGCATCGGAGATCCCTGAACCTCCTTGAAGTTCCTCATCCTGAGCCTGGCCTGCATCCCAAGCAGCCAGAGCAGCCCAAGGCATGCTCAGCATATGTGTTTAGTTGTGTGTGTGTGTGTGTGTGTGTGTGTGTGTGTGTGTGTGTCAATTCCTGCTGTGATGGTGGAAGATTAACACTCATGTTGTTTCTGAAGCTCTGCAGTATTTCTGAGCTACATCTGCCAAGAGATTCTCAGGGCAACACCGACTTTGCAGCACTGGTGAATCAGATAAAGGAGTGTCCGACTTTGCAGGACCAGACTGACATTCTCTACATACTCTACGTTATGAAGTACGCAAAGATATGACAACACTCTGCAGATAGCTTAAATACTTAAAATGTTCCTCGTAATTTCCTGCTCTGTGACTTTTTTTGTTATTTTCTGACAAAGAGGAGCAGAGTGGGTGGTGGAGCTGTCAGGACCTGGACAGGGCGGCGTCAGCGTGCGCTCACTGCTCGAGGAACTGTATGTGCAAGCTGGAGCCTGCAAAGAGTGGGGGCTCATCAGGTACATCTCTGGAATACTACGCAAGCGAGTGGAGGTCCTCGCCGAGGTCAGTGAGAAGTCCGGATTATTTTTATGGAAAAGGTCAACCAAATAGTTCATCAGATAAAATCTTTACAGTTCCAAATGAGTCTTAAAAAGTAGAGAAAAGTACAGAAAATGTTCTGTACAGAAATGTCTGGATAAGTGTGAAATGTGTTTTTAAAGGCACTGATGTTGTCTGACTTTTCTGGTGGATTTTTGTTGAAGTACAAATCATGGATGCAGTGATGATGTCATGTTTAGCATGATGCACCACGTCAAGCCTTGAGTTGACTAGTTTTAGGCATCAGTGCCTTTGTTTTTAAGCATTATCCCAAATGTCTTAGATCTCAGATCAAAAATCAGATTCCTAATTAACACAGTACATCAATTCATATCCCATTAATCCCATTGTTGATTAAAATCAACAATTAGTCAATGAGAAAACCCTGGAGCTGTGACGAAAACACAGACAAGCTCTAAGCCAAAATACGATATAGTTGTCAGTCTGAATTTAGGCTTATTTAGTTTAAATTTGTTGATATTCCAGCAATGAAACACAATGACTATTACTGACAAAACTGTGGATGGTTATCAGATCAAATAATTTCTCATTGGCTCTTTTTTTTATTACATCCCAGCCTTTTATTGCTTCTAATTTCAACTTGCAGTCTGTTCTGATGTTTTATAGCATTAATAACCGATTTGAGGACAGTGAGGTTCACTGTGATTCACTTGTGAGAATTGTTGCTTTGCACATGGTGGGTTATTTTAATCACTTTATTCCTTTTTTTGTGTGTTTCTCTCAGGCCTGCACAGATCTGATTTCTCATCACAAGCAGCTGACTGTTGGTCTTCCTCCTGAACCAAGAGAAAGAGTCATCACCATGTAAGATGTTCATGAGTTGCAGATCTTTTTCTCCTTCACTAAAGCCTTTACTAACAACATGAATGTCCTGTTTTTCTCAGGCCACTTCCCCCACAGGAGTTAAACACTCTGATATATGAAGCCAGTGGTCAGGATATCAGCATAGCTGTTCTTACTCAGGTAAAGCTGTCACATTTTAAACCTCTGTCAGGATCTTAAAGGATGCTTCCTGTCTTCCTGTGACTCGTTTGTGTTTCTGTTAAAGGAAATCATGGTTTATTTAGCCATGTACGTTCGCTCCCAGCCCGCTCTTTTTGGCGACATGCTCCGCCTCAGGATCGGACTCATCATGCAAGTGATGGCCACTGAACTGGCTCGCAGCCTGCACTGTTCAGGTGTGGGGCTGGCAGAGGGGAATCAAAAACATAAATACATGTGAACAGATTGATACAAGTGGAAGCAAACAGTGAACGCTTTGTGATGGTTTTGTAGGAGAGGAGGCGTCTGAGAGTTTGATGAGCCTGAGTCCGTTCGATATGAAGAACCTGCTGCATCACATCCTCAGTGGCAAAGAGTTTGGGGTTGAGAGAAGCAGTGAGTTTTTACCTCTTATTTTTTCTTTAACTATAATCAAATTATGTTAGTTTTTTTTTCACTTTCTCTCTATTGAAAGACTTGATGCTGTAGAGCAGTGATTTGAGTCTGCATCTCTGCGTTAAGGTGATTCAAATCTGCTCATATTGTTTGTATTACATCAAGGCCTTATTGCATAAATCAACCCAGTAACATTTTAGACTTTACTTGATTAGTTGAGTTGGTGAATTAAAAAAAAAGACACTAATTTAAAGCCACAAAATCTAAGTATTCACAAGCTGCTCACCTTTTCTGCTGTTACTCAGCCATAGCCTCTGATTGATTCGGAGTAGTGAAAATGTAGAAGTGCTTTGAATCATATGAAAGAAAGCAATTTTGGAGTATGGAATAATCTAATTTATCCTCATTAAGGATAACCCAATGTTTCTTATGACAGATTCTTTAATCAGGGAAATGTTGAAGTGCTTTTGTATTTTAGATAATTTCATTATAGTTCTCCTGCTAATGGATTTAGGTAAATAATTCAATCAGTCAGATAAGGAATCTAGACCAAAATGAACTGACTGACCCGACTCGGCCAATATCTTGGATAAAAGATATAAAAAAAGAAACTGAACTTCGACAAACAATAATTTGAGATGATACATGAAGAATCAAACAGGACAATTTAGATTCATAAACCAGGAATAAAGTAGAAAAACTTTACAAAACATTAAACATGATGGCAAGCTGATGTGTGGAAGTTTTCTGAATTGGTTTAGTCTGCAGGTGTTTTTATATATTTTGTTGTCACAGTGGTTCTGACCACAGAATAATATCAATATCATATTTAGAGTAAACTATAAACTACCTGTCCAGGATGTACCCCGCCTCTGTTCACTGGAGATAGGCACCAGCAGCCCTCCTGACCCCGCTAGGGACAATGGTGTACAGAAAATGGATGGGTGGATGTTGTTTGCGTGTTTTTCAGTGCGTCCAATCCAGTCCACAGCCACTAGTCCTGCGATCTCTATTCATGAACTGGGCCACACAGGAGCCACAAAGACTGAACGCACAGGGATTCACAAGTTAAAGAGCGAAATAAAACATGTGAGTGAGAAAGAAGATTGTCTGTCTGCCTCTTTCTCTTGCTCTTTCTATTTAACATTCTTTTTGCTTTTAATTGCAGCTGGATGGCTCTCGACCTCTCAGTGTGGGTTATCTTTGATAATTTCTAGCATGTGTTTCTAACCTCGATCTAAAATAAAAATCAAGCCGCCGGTTCAATACTATCCACCAATCACTTGCTGCCTGTTAACATTTTGTGTACCACAGTGGCCTCCATAGCTGGACTGACTCTCCTCATGACGAATCAGCAGGAAAACATGCTATGCAACATTTTATGCATCCATCTGCAGTGTTGTTTTTTTTTTTTTTTTTAGAAGACCAGCACATGTAAATGTCTGCAACTTTACAATCTCTTTAACCAACTTAAGTCATGATTAAGCTGCTTTGGGATCGTCTGCCCTTATATTTCTTCTTCTTTTAACATGTCTTTTTTTGTGTCTATACTTTACCTTGTATAAGTCTGCATCATGAGATTCATGTGAACCATCTCAATCTGTCCTCTATCCATGTTCCACGTGTAGATCTTCAGTGGCGGTCTTTCCTTGAGTAGCAATGTAACTTCCCCTCGCTCCACGGTAAACCATTTCATTTCAACTGCTTCACACTGGCTTGCTTCATCCCTTTCAGGGTCATAATGTAGTATGCAACACATACTTGATGATTTCATCCTTAATTTAGACACCTCCTCTATGTGATTAGCCCACATTAAAAGTTGAGAATGGCATTATGTCAAGTTGTTGTGGGCTAGTGGTAACATGTTTTATTAAAATAACACTGTAAAAACACAAAATCTGACCAAGTATTTTGTCTAGGTTCTAGTGCAAATGTCTTAGCACACTTGAAATGTGACAAAACTAATTTACAGGTAACTTTTTACCAAGATATAGGAGCTTGCTTTAAGTCAGTAATTCTTTAATATTGATTTACAGCGAGTATTAGTTCCACTGGCTGATTGTTTCACTTATATTATGGGAAAAATGTGCTGTTATAGTGGAACTAGTACTTTTCCATCAATATTAAGAAATTGTTTACTTCAAACAAGCCCTTAGTTGGTAAGAAGAAACACATGTGTGGCAAGGAAACAAAAAAGACAGTTTGTAAGAACCAAAGTTTTAAAGACAAATATAAAATGTAAAAGTCCAAAGGCACATACATCTTCAGGAGCACTTCATAAATATTTGAACAATCTAAGGAATACATATTAATATTAGGACAGATATTAATGGGCATCAAATTGATTTGTTGGCCATAATACACAAAAGTTGTAAGTGAACTCATATGTATATCTATGTTAAAGTGGTAGCTCCTTTTTATTTTGCTTATTAATCAGAGACAATACAATCTGCTGTAGTCACAGAAAAATAACACATTAATTTGTGTAACTTATTTCAGTTTGTACATTCACAGTTGTTTACAAAACTAGAACTTGTGATAATGCCAGTCCTAACTTATAAATTTTTTAAGTGACCCATTTTGCATGAGTGACTGCATGGACTGTTGCATAAATTAAAACAACTATCTGTGTGAGACAGAGAATACAACAAACATGTGTGTGTGTGTGTGCTACTAATCTCTTTATTACACAGAACCTATCTCCACCAACCACAAATGGGTCAAGGAGCTCTAATATTAGCCCAGTGTTGTGGGAAAAACTGCAGTTGCTTCTGACTTGTTTAATGGGCTCAAATAAGCTTGAAAGTAAGAACAGTGGTGTGCTTGGTCGTGCAGCGTTGCAGCAGCCCCTCCACCCCCAGTGGAATGCTGTCCCCAGTGGGACATGGCCCGGGAGACGGGCAGCTGCACTGGGAGGAGAGGCAGGGCCAGTGGCTGAGGAGACGGCGGCTGGATGGAGCAATCAACAGGGTGCCGATGGGTTTCTACCAGAAAGTTTGGAAGATTCTGCAGAAGTGCCACGGCCTGTCCATTGATGGATACGTGCTGCCCTCGTCCACCACAAGAGAGGTAGCACGCTACTGCTTGCTCTGGAATTTGGGGTTCTTTCATGTCCATGGATGTGTGACTTGAAGTCTTCTTGTGCAGATGACAGCAGGAGAGATCAAGTTTGCAGTGCAAGTGGAATCTGTCCTGAACCACGTCCCCCAACCGGAGTACAGGCAGCTGCTGGTGGAGACTGTGATGGTTCTGGGTCTGGTGGCCGATGTGGACGTGGACAGCATCGGTGGAATTATCCATGTGGACCGCATTCTGCATTTGGCCAACGATCTATTCCTAAATGACCAGGTACGGCTCACAGGGCTAATGGAAAGCCATTGGACATCTTAGAAATTTCTTGTTTTTTTGCTTTTTGTCACCTAAA
Source organism: Alfaro cultratus (assembly GCA_903066825.1). NCBI lineage: Eukaryota > Metazoa > Chordata > Actinopteri > Cyprinodontiformes > Poeciliidae > Alfaro > Alfaro cultratus. Next base: position 131,194 of record CAEFZX010001026.1, on the reverse strand, counting down.
TGTTTCAGTTTACCAAATATGTTTAATGTCAGACAAAGATAACGACTTTCAATGAAAGATTATCAGTCTTGAAAGGGTTACAGAACCATTTTTTAGGCTTTGGTACTGCAGTGAACCATTGTTTTTTCCACAAATAGAAACAGTGTTCAGTATTTTTTCAGGTTATCTTTGTCTGATAATAAAATTTAGTTGATGTGTGGATTACCTGAAAAAGTAAAAGAAACAAAAAGTGAATTTGACTGTTGGGAGGGGAATTGCTTTTCACAGCCCTGTACTAAAGATAGATTATGATAAATGACAAACGCTTGCGGGTTCACTTTAGCTTAATCCATCTAATTTCAAATCTCCAGAAATCGCTCAGCGCCAGTGATTATTTCCTCGAGAAGGACCCAGCTACTGGAATTTGCAACTTCTTCTACGACAGCGCCCCTAGTGGCGGCTACGGCACCATGACTTACCTCTCCAAGGCAGTCGTCACTTACGTCCAAGACTTCCTGCCAAGTTCCAGCTGTCTGATGCAGTGAAGAAACCGACTCCAGAAAGCCGAATACAGCCTGTCTGGTAGCAGAAGGGTTAAGCAGAGCTTCTAATTTGTAACTCTTGTGAATTTTGTTGTTATTAATTATTCAGTAAATAGTAGCTCTGGTATACTGATGCAGCGTCGCAGCGTTGGCAGCTCACACATTATCCTTGTTTGTCTGCACTGGCATTGCTGTTCAAATATATGTGTACATTTTAAACTATTTAAATTACAAATTTGTAACAGAGCAAGCGCAGATGTGTGGTTTTAGGAGATATTGTAATTTATTTAAATCCTTTTAATTTAAGTGAAAACTTTAGCCTACTGAACTGATTTGTTAATCCTCATAAAATACAGTGATCATTGTCCACACTACTTATTTCCACTACTTATTAATTTTGTTTTATTTATTCTTAAGTTTTTTAATTGTATTGTCTTAGTATAAATAAGACCGGCTTAGAATGATGAAAATAAGTAACTCTAGTTTTCTTTAAAAGAGAACCTTTTTATAAAAAATAAATACTTATCGATGTGTCTGGATATGAATGTCACCCCATATTTATCCAGCATGTTGATGGTTTGTTCATTTGTTTGCAGTGAGAACAACTACTCTTGTGGTATTATTTTCAGGATTAGTCTATTGCTAGTCCTTACAAAGTCCTTCGAATATTTATTTAAAGAAAAATAATAGTTTTGCTAATAACTGCAGATAGTAACAACTTTGTCATTTGCATAAACAAAACAGCAGAGTTGACATCTGCGCTGAATGCATGCACCTTCAGTTGTGTACAACAGCAGAAAGGTTCAGATCATGGTGCATTCTTTCTGAAATAAACACTTTTACAACCTGGATTTCTCTCGTCACCTACGCTCTGAACGTCCTATTCCATACCACCTGCAGCGTGAGGAAAAAGAAAAGGCGAGAAGCTGGCGAGAGGAGAGATGAGTCAGTACAACGTGAAAATGACTAGATGAGATGTTTCTCTTTCTGAGGTGTGAAGTGAAAGCTGGTGCAGTAAAAATCACATTAGGAGCAGCATAGTATATTTTATCAGTTTTATAAAAAGATGATGTGTGAAAGACTTCAGGAAACCTCTGAGCTCCTCACCTCTAATTGGTGTAGATTCATTCTGTCCGTCTGTGTGGACGGTAAGTTGAGAATTGTTCATAAATACGTTTTTTCTAAAACAGTTCAACTTTTAGTGTTTTGTAATAATATGTTAAAATGCCAAAATATTTTCTTTAAAACTATTAATTTTACATACTTAATTAAATACAGTATTTTTGTAGGTCTACACTAACAGTGACACTGATGATATTAAGGATATGAATTAGACTTTCTACAAAAATATAGAATTGACGTATTTTCCAAGTCTGGGTAAGTATTGAAAGATAAAGTAGCGAATATTTATCCTATCCTATTGCCTGAAAAGTTGAAAAGTTACAGGCAAAATAAAGACGAAGGACCAGAAACCAGCAATTAATAAGTAATTGCTTATTATAAAAAAAAATACCACGATGTCAGCGTTAAACAAAAGCCTGATGTCTAGCAGAGGAGATAAAGAGCTTAGCCAGCAGAGGGCGCCGTTGTCTTAAGCAAACATTTCTTCCAGCTGAAGGAAGACATGCGATGGGAGGCCGGACACGTACACTTATAACCTCCTCTTCTGTTCAAACACAAATGAGAGCAGCCTCCATTCTTCTGGTTGCACTCATTAATATCTGGAGAAGGGAAACAGAAAAAAAATATTTATGAAACAAACAAAATACTTACCATGTACCCATGAAGTTACTTCTGTTGCAACTCTAGTTTAGTTGCATGCCTAATTTGTGCAACATCAGACAAAGAGTGATTTAGCTGGTTTTGTCTTAATGGTTCAATTGTATCCACACTTTATAACTACACTAACCTTTGCAATGTCGCCTGTCTCTGTGCAGTGTGTATCCTCGGGGGCAGATGCAGCGGTGGGAGCCGGGCAGATTGATGCACTGCCATTCACACATATTCTCCAGGCATTCGTTTATATCTGCCAACAGAGAAACATAACTCCAGTTTGGAAAATAACTGAACTGACCCATTTGAGTGTTATCATTTCATCCCTACCAACGCATTCCAGCTTTGGATTTTGTCCTGTTGAATTTTCTGGCAGTGTAAGTGGTTTCTTCCTGTATCCAGGTGGACACTCTGCAAAGCAGCTGTGTCCGTCTCCTGCCAAGATGTAGTCCGAAGAGCAGGAGCACCTGTAGGATCCCGGTAAGTTGTGGCACCGCAGCTTGCAGGGTCCAAGTCCGTTATTGACTGCACATTCATCTATGTCTGGATTAAATAAGAACGTTTAAGACCATTTTGCTTTTTGTCACACTTAAGTGTTTCAGGTCATCAACCAAAGTTTGATATTAATCAAAGGGAACCCAAGTAAATTCAAACTGAAATTGTAACTTTGATGATTTGATTTATGAAGGGAGCAAGGCTATCCAAACTAACCTAGTCAAAGTCCAGGCTTAAATCCAATTGAGATGCTAACTGAGATACAGAACATTATACAGACCTTTCATGTTAAAAAAAATCTAAAGTAACTGAATGAAAACATTTATACGCAGAGAGCGGGCCAAAGACTGACGGCAATTACAAAAAGGCTTGTGGCAATTATTAGCTTTTGGAAGCAATTGCTTTTTCAGTCAGGGCCAGGTTATTATAAAAGTAGTTTAATATTCAAAAACACTGAAGTGTGATTTAAAAAAAAAAAGAAAAACAGAAGGAGTCTGTTTTTCACAGCACTCCACCATAAGGCGCCACAGCTCAGTTTAATATTGAGTAAGTGCTTTCCCACCTTGGCAGCGGCCATCTGCGCTCAGCCGGCTGAAGCCATCTGGACACGAGCAGAGGAAGCTCCCAGGAGTGTTAACACAGCCAAACATACAACCTGTGACCGCTGCCGGCAGCAGGCACTCGTCAACATCTGGAAAGATGTGGAGAAAGATCGTCTGTTTACAAGAGGAAACTCGCATAAACACAAATGTGGAAGGACACACAGTCATCGGCGCACCGACGCAGGAAGCCTGGACAGGAGTTGGTTGGTACCCGACATGACAGCCGCACCTGAAGGAGCCAAATGTGTTGATGCAACTCTGCTGACACTGATGCTGCCCCTCTGCGCACTCGTCCAGATCTGCATCCAGAGGAACAGATTATATCAACGCTCGGTGCAGAGTTCAAGCATTAATGAATTATTTACACTCTCACTCTGTCAGTCGATACGTTGGAAAAGCTGGTTGCAGCCACTGAGACAACTACGCAGACTGCAGGGGAAGGAAATTGTGGAGCAAAAAAAAAAAAACAAGACAGGTTGTATTCTAAAACTTCACTGGTGTGTCTATGTTGGCCCGCTGTTATGGCCTCTAATGAGCAAACCATAACCCAGATGTTTTCCTGCATCCTGTCCCTCAGACAGGAAACAGAGAGACGCGCAGAGAAGAGTCTCTGCTGGAAGATAGACCAACATTTCTCCAGCCTCATCTCTGTCCATGTTTTGGGTTTTTCCTCTCTTTCTCACAGTGCAGAGGACCAAAATAAACAAATAATAATGACAGGTTGTCAGGGAGCGGGTATGTGTATAAACTACCAGGTGTCTATAAGTGCTGCAGTGATCTCATAAATCTCTCAGCTTAATTGGGGTAGTCTGTGAACTTTGACACATCAAACATCTTAAATGTTTTTGCTTTGCAGGAACATGCCTTAGGAAGTACCAGCAGCAATGCTACAAAACCGTTCTGGCAAAAAATAAAATAAAATCAGGTGTATAAAACAATATGCTCAACCTTGACGGGTCTGCTCTTCACCCAGATCTGCAGTGGCACCAGGTTCTGATTTGTGTCTCATTAGAGTTCTGGTTGTAGTTTGAGGAGTGAGAGCAGAGCTCATTGTTAACTGAACAAGGTGTCAACTCCAAAAAAGAAGAGGCGACCAGATCATCCGTTGAACAGATTACTAGCATAAATGTGCATTCAATGACCTACACTGAAATAGCGGAATAAAAACAGTTACATTTTACATACTCCTAAATTTGAACTAAAAAGCTCACGCTAAATGTTGTAACATAACTTAAGATAAAATAAACAACGCAATCAAAAGTTGGTAGTACAGCTGGTCTGGATAATTCAGTTCTGCCAAACTAGATAAAAGTCTGTTTGATTAGCAGACTGTAAAGTGGAAGAAAAACAATCTTATGATGAAAACATTTATGTAGCTTTATCCAAATTTCCTGCAGAATCATGTGAAGTTTGCACCACTGAGCTGAACCTTTTGGAATTATGTCCTCTAAATTAAGAAGAAAGATAAGTTGCATGAGAAAGCAGTCAAGTAATCCCCCCCCAAAAAAGCAAATGCGACCACCTACCCCGACAGACGGGGGTGACTCCACTCCAGCCGCCTCCAGGCTGGCAGTAGCTGCTTATGTCTCCATGAGCCAGAGTATACCCACTGTAACAGGCGTACTGGATGTAATATTTAAACTCACTGGGGCCTGGGTTCTCTAGATTGTGGAAGTAAAACGTCCCGTGAAGAGGCACAGGTGGGTATGGGCACATAGTTCGAAGATGCACAACTGGCTTTGAGGTGCTGGACTGTGTGAAGTTGTGAAATTCCTTCCGGGACGATCTCAAGTCAGTTGAGTTAGAGATGTTTGAAAGAAGGGTGACGTTATCCGAGATCTGTGTTTTCGTGCTGGAGTGGGTAGAGCTGGGAACGGAGGAGGATGAAGCCAAGGAAGACGTTGTGGACCAGTGCAGATCTCCACCTGCAGGTGCTGCTGAAACAGCAGGACCAGCTGGTGCAGGTGTGGTTGAAAGACGCGGCTCGTATGCTGAACGCTCTGTTTGATGAGCAGACCAGACAGTGGAAGGAAAATGATCTTCTGAGGAAAACATTTGTGTAGCTATATCCATATTTCTCGCTGAATCATGTAAAGTTTGTGCCACGGAGCCAAACCTTGTGGTTCCTTGGGTTGTCTCTGTCCCATCGCTGAAAAACTGACTCTGCTCAATGAGGTCGCCTCTTGGGTTTGTTAGATTATGTCTCTCACCCTTTAACATTTTGAACGGCGCATAAGGCAAACGATCGAATCTGATGTGTGCTTCTTTGGAGGCCTCGCTACTGACAACTTTGAAGTGGAGGTGTTGATTTCTTAAAGCTGCAGAAATCTGGAGTTTCTGGAGCACGTTCAAGTCGTAGAGACTGTTGAGTGAAACTGAGCTCATAATGTCTGCCTCTGAAACAAAAAGTCAAATGTTTAATAATATAACAACGTGAGTATGTCTTAAGAAAAAAACCCAGATGTTTCCACCTTCACCTTTGCAGACTGGCTTTGTGCTGTTCCAGGTGTGGCCCTTGCAGTATATCATTAAAGGGCCGTGTAAGCGAAAGCCTCTATTACAGCTGAACTCTGCCCAGGAGCCATCCTCTTTCATCCTGCTTGTCCCGTGGTTGATCGAGCCCGGATGGGAGCACCCTGAACCTGACCAGAGTGGGTATTTTTAAGAAATTAGTTTTTCTTTCAAGAAAATCTCTAAAAATATCCAAGTTCTGACTACCCTTGTTCTCTCCAGTACTTTAATTTAAGCAGCTGATCTATACAGAGAATAAAATCATTCAATCTTGGAGATTAGAAGAAAATTAAACATGTTACCAACACAAACCGGGAGCTCTCGAGACCAGTGTCCAGATACACAGCTGTTGGTTTTGTGTCCATGGAGCTTGTATCCCGGATGACAGCGGAAGATCACCATGAGTCCACCATACCGGAAAAATGTCTGTCCATTGTCCAGATTCTTAAACCTACTGCATCCCGTGTCTCCAAACACTGCAAAACAGGGTTTCACCGTCAGTGCCTGAAAACACAGCTTTCCTCAGCACCTAACACAACCTCAGCTTCAAGACATACCTGAAACCTGGACCAGAGCCAAAGTGACCAGTGGCACCAGGAGTCCCATCGGAGCTCCCGTCTGACCGTGCGCTCGGGATAAAACTGTAATCATCAGTGCTGCAGCACCTCTATGACTGTTTAAGCAGGAAAGATGGGAGGAGCAGAGGCAAAAAAAAAAAAAAAAAAAAAAAAGACTTGGAGAGTGCAAGTAGGAAGCCTTTGAAAAAGTAGAGTACAGAAGAATGAGGATCCCAGAGGAATCAGGGGGAGAAGGGAGCAGGAAGTGAAGCAACGGCACAAATACTAATTACAGATACAGAAGCGACAAAGTCTGTCTTTATTGCAGTCAGCTTTGTTAAAACAGCTTCTACACTTTTTGCATCTACTTTGCGTTTGTACACATGTAAAAACTGCTGCTTCAAAAAACTCCAAGCCCATTAGTTTCCCAAGCTGACAGGATGCCCGGGTCTGTGATCACTGAGGTAGAAAACCAGAGTATAGGAGCCAATTACCATGCAAGGACACACCAAAGCAGTCACTTTGAAACACTTGTGAAAAATAAACATGGTGGACTCAACGGAAGCAATTATTATTACTTTTTTGCATTCATGGGAAATGTGGTTCTAGATAAATACTGCTTGTGAATTTGTAAATGTAGGAAAGGAAAAAAAAGTTTGTTTTTTACTGATTTCTTTTTTTTATTTAAACAAAACAAATAAATAGCAGACATGAAAAGAAACTTCAAAAATCAACACTGGATGTTGCAGTAGTTTGGAGGAGTCCAGGTGTATCTCTTCGCATCGAGTTTATGTCTCCTTTTCTTTTCCCTTCTTTCAAACACTCAAGCGTACTTCTCTTTATCCACGTTTTCGCTCAGTTGATGATCTTTAATGTCCAGTTTGTGCACCACCCTGAAGGCCTCCAAGAACTCTGTGAAGTCAATGCTGCCGTCCTTGTTGAAGTCGATACTGCGGGCCAGCTCATCGATGGCTCTGTCGTCAATGGCAACCCCCAGGTGAGCGCTGAAAAGGCGCCAGGTGTGGCGAAACTCCTCAATGGAGATCAGACCTTAACACATCCACATCCACCAGGAACACACTTTAATTGGCGGAGAACATGATGAACCAACTTAAAACACGCCGTAAAAGTTTTATGTACCTGAATGATCTTTGTCTATGATGTTGAAAATGATCTCGATGTCGGTTCTGTATCTGAACAGAGTTTCAGCCAAGTTGGGAGAAACCTAAAAAAAATAAAAACACACATGCAGTAAATAAAACATAATTACTATGAGGTACAATTATAAGAGTTGTCTTTAAGTTTCAAATTTCCTATCTGGGATTAGTAAATATTTGTTCACACAACACTTGGGTACTTTATCTTCTGACCTGAGGCAGAGGAGCTCCTGGTCCCACATCCTCAAAGCAGGACTGATACTCAACACTGCCATCTGGTGCCAGATGGACTAAGTGTGGACGAAGTGTCCGCCAGGGTAACTCCAGTCTCAGGACAGACTCCAGCACCTTGGCCCATTCACCGACTGACACACAACCTGTAACAAAGGAGTTGCTTCTAAGGTAATGGCTTCATGTGACAACAAGAGTGACCCCCGCGTGGTGCTGGAAGGAGCAGAGGGTACCGGTTTCATTTGGGTCGTACTGCAGGAAGCCTGTCATCAGCTCAGATCGATGGGCGAACAGTTTCTCCTTTAGAGCCCTGAGAGCAGAGCCTTCAGCTGCACGAACTCTGCAATAAAAATAAAAAAACAAGCTATAAACCAACAATTTTATTTCAATATTTTGTCCAGAATTATAACATTCAAGATAATCAAAGCTGGGGACACTATACAAGTTTCACAGTGTTTGAAGACGAGGAATATGCAAATGTTTGTATGACGACTGACTGGGAGCCACACACCTGACAGGTCTGCCTGATGGGTGATCACAGATTAAAGTGGTTCCTGATGTGGGCCCTGTGGCTCACTACCCCAGGGGGCATGCTGCTTGAGGGCGGCACATTCATGTGGTGTGAGGCTCGGGGGAAATCAGCTACTTGCACATAGCATAGCAGTTTTCTATTATTTATTTGCAGGTCCACTTTACAGAAGAAGACATAGCTGTATTAGATAATGGTGGTTCTGATTCCATTAAATCCAAGAGTTATTTCACTTTTTAGGGAGCTTGTGGCATAGTCAGCATTTGTTCAAAATGCAAAATACTAGAGCAAATCAAACCTGAACTGGATAGTTTCACACGTTAACAGAGATTCTTTAAAATGTGGAAACTGTTGTCTGTTTTATAGTTTATTCCATTTCTTTTAGAGTGTAGAAAGAGGGACTCCCCTAGAGTCCCAGTGGTTTAAGAGTCAATACTGATCACAGACCACATAAATCTTTGAGAGAAAGCAAAGAAAGAGAAGGATGAGATGAAAGAAGGCAACGGATAAATCCTATTTACTACTACTGTAGGTAGCATTGCACCTCTGGGTCAGGGTAAGCCTGCGGGTGGTGCGGCTGACTTGGTATTGGTAGAAGCGAGGCACCAGTTCCTTTCCCAGTTTGATGTAAGCACCACGGTTGCTTCCCTCCTCATAGTAGTTTGATGCTGAGAAGATGGTGATCACCTATAAGATTTACAAGTTCATCTGTGCCCATTCATACATGTCACTGTTTTTTTGGGCAATATGAGCACGTTGAATGTGTCCTACCCGTCCGCTATGACAAAGCTCATAACCCTCCTGCTTGCACTCATGAGAGCGGATGAGCAGCTGCAGTCCGTGCTTGTCCAGCAGCCTCTGAGTAACGTCAGGGCCGAAGTAGCAGCCTCCACCTCTGAAGGAGTTGGGGCTGCAGCCTTCCTGGGTTTTAGGGTCACTCCACAATATATCCACAATCTGGTAAATGAAGAGTGGACACGGATGCGATGTATGACACATCAGCTTATGAAACAGCTGAAAAATCTCTCACCTGTTTCCATTCCTGTTCCTGTTGTGGAGGTGATGGGAGAGGAACAGAGGACAGAGAGTCCAGGAAAGGCACCTGGAGGACGTTGCAGGGTGTGCTGGGAGACGAGGGGTATGTTAGAGGTGAGATGCAGGAGGGAGTTCGAGGAGAGCAGAGTGAAGAACAGGACGACGATGAGGATGAAGATGATGAAGTGGAGGCTCCGCTATCTTGCCAGCTCAGCCTGCAGCTCCTCTTTCTGAGGATGAGAGTAGGTAGCAGGAAAAGTCAGGATTTTAGAAAAATGAATAAATAAATAATGACTAAATCCTCCAAAAAAGGGAACATCTGCAAATAAAGATAAGAGGTCAGACCTCAGAGTGGGGGTCCTGTGGTTCCCATTGTAGCTGCGACTGCTGCTGGGATGAGAGATGTCCGTCAACCTCATTCTTTTGCCCAGTCGATGGGACTGATCGATGTCAAGCTGCTCCAAACTGCGTCTAGGAAACCTCAGGGCAGATTTCACCTGAGAGGACATGATGTGAGGTCAACAACTAACATAGATGTTCAGAGAAGCAGGCAGAGCATCCTGCAAAGCCCCTAAATATCTAAACGGAAGTGATTTAAAAAGCTTTAGCTAGGGTTAACCGTGACATTAACACATAGATGGTTTACTACAAACAAAATGGTGTAATTTGAAGTGTTGTTCAATTTGAATTACCTTTAAGAGAAATAAAAAAAGTGCTATTTTCAATTCATAATTGTTTTGTGTCTCAAAAGACACCAAAACTCAAAGAAAGGAAATATGTTTCAAAATACATTTTCCTGCTTAAGCCCAGTTGTCTGTCATCTATTTTTGTTTTCTTTATTTTATTATTATTATTTTTTTAGAAAATACATAGTCTTGTAAAGGTACTCATTCCCATTAAATCTTTAAACTTTTTATTGCATTATATTCCAGATAGCACAAAGTGACACATGGTTAACAAAACTTTATGAATATCTAAAAAGTGGATCATGCATATCCCTTAAATAAACTCATTTATTCCAGGCTGTCAGAGCAAAGGACGACTGAATACACTAATGTATTTTAATGGATGTGCAACATACTTTTCAGGTTTTTGTTTGAAAAATGTTTAAAATTTCACAGTTGTACAGTAGTTTGTGGCAGTTCATCACTTAAAATCCAAATGAAAAACATTTAAGTTTGTTTTAATGTGACAATATGTGAAGAACTTTAAAGGGTAGCAATACTAAAGTAAGAAATTTTAATACCATCTGGATTACCTGTGATTTTTTTTATGCCCTCACATGATGGAGAAAAAAAATCCTTGCAGTTTATAAAACATAAAATAAAAAGATAGCTATGGATTTTCTCTGACCTTGTGCCGCTCTATGGAGCTGAGCAATTCCAGATCAGTCTGGTCTGAAATTCCTCCGTGCACAATGAGGATCTTTGCATCAATGACTGTTGCGATGGGCAGAAGGCTGAAAACGTCCTGGAACAGCTGGAGGATCTCAGGGCCATGAGTCTGCATGCAGTTAAACAAATAGATCTTATGATGGTGGACCAAAAAAATCCAAAGGCTATCACAAAATCCTGAGCTATTTTTGTGAAGGAGGAAAAATGTCATTATAAGCTGGCTTTACCTTATACTTCTGCATAACTTCTTTTGTGAATCCGTATCTGAGAAGCAAGAGAAAATTCTTGAGGACTTCTGGGGATGAACTTTTCTTTCTCCATGTTTTCTTCCCCAACACCCACCTGAGGTTCATGATGTGATCCTCGTGGTTTCCTCGGTTCAGGTGCATGTGGTCTGGGTAAAGCAGAAGGTAAGCAAATAGGAGGATTACCACTTCTACCGACTTTTTCCCACGATCCACAAAGTCTCCATTAAAGATGTAGGGCGTCTCAGCAGAAGGGAGTCCATTCTGTATATCAACAAAAAAAAAATTTAACTACATTTTGACCAGCACAAACATTTAATTTTTTTATAAGCTCTGTTGTGTATATCTACAAGCAGAGACATTTCTGTTTATAGACATTTCTGCTTTAGGGTACCTTATAGAATATCAGAAGCAAGTCATCCAGCCGGCCGTGCAGATCACCTGCGACAAAAACCCCCAACAATAAACAAAAACAAAAATCACTAATTCTGACATGGACACACAGCTCTGGGTAAAAGAGTACACACACCGGTGTACCTTGTGTAATCCAGGATTGCTGGATTATTTTGAATTTCTTTGACTTGTTTTTTTTTTCTCCAAAAAACAGATTTTTCTTTTTTTTTTCAAAACAAGAATTAAATGGACATTTTCCAAATTTTCCTTAAACCACATAGGGCCTGAATTATACAAACAGGACTATTATGTACATTAATACCCCTGCTAATGCATTGCTTGTTGAACTTAGGCACTTTGTTTTTAGAAAACAGCTGGTATAATTCTGCCAGGACATCTGAAATCTTCTCAATTTGGTTGACTTTCTGGGTTGTACTCACAAATCTTCAAGAGGCTTAAGAAAACTGCACCAAGTATAAAGCACGGCAGAAGTAGCATCATGCTTTGCAAAGTTATTGAAATAATGCGGAACAACCTTTATATTCTTCAAGCTAATGTCAAAGCAATAAAAAAATGTTTGAGACATGGAAACAATTGAACTGTTTTGGTAGGACGGTGATCTCAGAGTTGTTTCCACATTGGATGAGGAACATATAAAAATCAAAATACAATTAAATGACTTAAACTGCAACTTCTATGCAAACATCTCCAATTGGCACCACCTCAACACAAACAGTGTGTGTTCTTTGCTTTTATCACAGGTTTTCTTGAGTTTAATGAGATGCAAGTCGGTGTGAGGAGGCAGCTGAGGACGAGAAGTCAAGTGCCTGATCAGTGTGCAAATATCTTCCAGCGCTGCTATTAAGATACAGGCAGCAGTAGTTATGACACATTTAAAGACAGCAGCGGTCATTTATTGATGTGTTTACTGACCTACCGACTTTACAGCATCAGAATGACAAATGTTTTCAGGTTTGCCTTAGTGTACAATGCTAGATCTAATTGTTAATGAGGAGAACTGAAATTGAGACTCCTCACCACATATAGTGATCTCCTTGGTGTAGGACGTTGACAAATGGACAATATTTGGCATCTGTTTGAGGAGCTTTTTGCTCTCGTACAGCAGCTGCAGGACATACCTGGCATGTAGAATCTGCATGGAAACAGAGGTTCACCATATTCAAGACGCATTTATTGTTGCATCAGGACGAAACAAAATGTCACATTGGTACCTGCTGCTCTTTAAAAGCACTCAGGAGGGCGTTTGTATCAGAGACAGACAGAGGAAACAAAATACGAGGTCCAGTGTAAGACTCTGGGATGGGGATTGTTTTGTAGCAGGTCTCTCTGTCTAACCAGGGGTCGATGACGGGATCCAGCAGCTGGGAGATCAAGTCTGGAGGAGATGATATGTTCACAAGCTGAAAAACTCATTTCGGTTGTTCTTAGTTATCCCACGAGAACCCAGGCCTTTTTTTCAAACAGCTACCTCAAAGCTTAGAAAGTACAAAGTCACTGTAAAGTACAGTGTAACGATGAAGGCCACTTGTATGACTGGAACCAAAATTAGAGCACTACATAATAGATTCTGAGTCTGAATGGGTCAGAGGAACATTGATTATAATCAGACAAATTGTGAAATGAAAATATTCCCAACACAGACATTAATTCGTGGAATCTTCCTGTAAGTAGCTTGCCACTGTATCACTTTCAGCTCTATGTGACATGAGAGCACTCCGACATGCAAATAAAAAAAAAATAACAACCTCTAATTTATGCAAGCAAAAAGCAGACATCTACTTACAGGCCACCTTAGTAGGGGCTATTGTCTGCTGTCCATTAAATTCCCTTTGTTCTGCCCTCAGTCTCTCGCACACACAAACAAAAAACACAGATGTCCGCGGCACACAATGACCACCCTGTCTGCATGATGGCTGAATATAAAACCAATGAAAGACAACATGCAGAAGAGAATCAGCCGTGAGGATGAGCTACGGCCTAGCTTGTCGATGAACTGCATTGCTTTTCAGCCGGACGAGCAGCAATAAACACACACACACACACTGCGGCAACTACACACCAACACGCTAGCCTCCCCGTTCATGATTGTTACTAAGCAACAGAGTGTACGTTGGGCTTTCTTGCTTAAACCAAAACATAGTTGTTTCACAAAAATAGTGCTCATTATGTGAAATTATATTTATTTCTCAGCAACTTAGCTCCGGCTGATGACTAACAAACACTAAAATGTCACCACTTACTGAGGCCTGAAGTAGTTTTGAATAACAGACCACACTAAATTGTAAACAACACGTTTGGAGCTGTAATAAGAGCGTAAAATTGAACCTTACCAAATTTAGCCACTGATGGGACTAAAAGGGAAGTCATGATTCATGACAGGAGTCATCTAGCATTTACTGAAAACAATAAATCTGAATGTCAGCAGCGTTTCAGTCTCACCAGGCCCATTTCCGTTAAGGTGGGTGAAATTGTCCAGCATGTAAGTGAAGAAACTGGACAGCTAGAGAGATCAGGACAAAAGGACATGAGAGATTTATGGTGGCTTCTGTGCAAACACCATTCAGATGCAGGTAACAGAGAGACAAAAAGAGAGACAGAGAGACCTGTAGCTGGTCCTGTTCTCCGGCATATTCGATGGACTGAAAGATGTTCCACGTGTACCTCCTTCGTATCTCCAGTCGGGCCATGTAGCGCCGGTACCATCGCTGGATCAAAACAGCTGCCTTCATTGCTGCAGGAGAGTATCAGATGTTGGACTTTTTAAAGCAAAGAGAAGTGGAATAGTATGCTCAGCCACATGGCAGATGATATAAATTAGCTCCCTGAAGAACTTACATTGGCTTCACCTTTTTATTCTAAGATACTACTCTGCAGGGAAGAAGCATGCTACAAACCTCTGGACTACTAATCTTGGCAAAAAGTGGCTAAAACCCCTTTAGATGTTTCTTTTTTTTTTTGTCACATTGCAACATGAAAGTGTACATTGAGAGTTTACAGTATTGCCCTGCTTATCATCACCCATCTTTCACTGTTCTTGCTGAAGTAAGCATTCCCACAGCATGACACTCCTACTACTATGTGCCACTATCATATCAAACCACATGTCCTTTTCTTTCTCTTTCACAACTTTGTGTCACTTTCTGTTGATCTGTCAGATAAAATCCCAATAAGGCACACAGTCTTATTGGGACACACAATAAAGCACAAAGGGTATTTTTCTTTTGCATGGTACTATACGTATGCATCCATGTACAGGGAGAAGAGTCAAAGACTTAAAAAGATCTTACTGAGAGCCGGGCTGGGGCTTTTAACGGCTTCATCTGTGAGAGGAAACACGAGTCAGCATGAGAAGCTGGTAAATGAATGAAGTCATGTGCAAACACAGACACACATGAAGACACACACAGACAAACAAAGTAGGAGCGATAACAAGACACAAGGGACGTCATGGGCAACAGTGGGACTGGAAAAACTGAACGAATTAAGCAAGCTTTGGGGAGTAACAACACTCATTAAAGAGAGGAGAAAAGACAAGATGGGAAGAGAAAAAAACTACTATCTGTCAAACACATGCCTGCGTGTGCGTGTGTATGCATGTTTGCAACATGTGAGCAAACACAGCGACAGAAAACAGCAAAACATGGAACAAACCACATGGAACCGCACATTGGTACAGGTAACCCCATTTTAAGAAGTGCTACTTAAAATAGGGTTAAACAAAAGAAACCAAAACAAGCTCTTAAATGATGCGAGAGATTTAGATTATTGGTTTTACATCAAAAGAGAACAAATGGGTAATTATTGTAGTAGAGTGAATAACCTATTAATATTGATCACCTACTGCACTGACTTTTAAATATTACCACCTGGATTTATCAACTGAGACAATAAAATATATTTCTATTTCATTAGAGGTGCTTTCTATACTGTTTTAGTCATATTTTAGATATTGCTGTAAAAGTTTACATATTATTTTAACTTCTATTAAATCTTTATCCTTTGTTTATATTTTATATAACATACAACAGTAAGCTTTGTAAGTTAGGCTGTTTGCACCAACTTATTCAACAATTTTTGACATACTCCTAACTTGTAAGTTCATATGAATACAATATCTGTTCCTGCCCCTATACACACACACATATATATAAATATACAAGTACTTTTACCTGTTTCCAGTTGCTTTACTTGTGTTTCAGTAGCAACAGAAGTGCCACATCCCATGATGCTCAGCAGGGAGGTCCAGGGGTCACATCAGTCACTCTTTTCCAAGCATTATGGGATTCCTTTGGATGGCAGCATGTAACTAATGACAATTATTGTTAATTCCAACATTTCTCACCTTTTTAGTCATACAAAAAAAGCTATTATAAGCAAGTATCTGGCACAATGTATTAAACACTTTTTGTTCAAAAGGTGTTTGAAATGTTTTTTATAGAAAATAATTCACTTTTTCTTTCTGGGTTGAGGCCCCTGTCTTACAAAATATTAGCAACGCCCTTGCTGCTAACAGTCAATGCTTTGCACGCGTCACCAAATTGCACACAAAAGTATATGCAGCTATGGAAATAGTCGCATAAAACTTTCTCCTCTTACTGTTCCATTAACAGGAAAGCTTCGCTTCCAGTAGTGGAAGTCGTTAAATCTTACCAGAGGCTTAAATCCGCTCGGTCCGCCTGGAATGATGGGAGCGCATCAATTCATGCGTAAAAATGTGCGTCGAAGCCAGCATGGAAAGGTCCAGCTCTGCGTCCTCCCCGAGAGCTGGAGCTGGACATTCAAATGCGAGGAAGAGATCGCAGCACTTTCGGAGAAGCTGCGGCGGCGAGGGGAGGCGCAGGGCGCACGGCCAGAGCTCCGAGCTGGGAGACGAGGCGCAAGCAGCAGCAGAAGAAGCAGCAGCTCCACATGCGACTCCGTGTTTTACATGGAACCATCTAATGTGGCATAAGAGTCACAAATCTGGATTACAAATATCCCTTGACATTATGCTTATACATTTGAAATGCTTAGGGATTTAAATTCTTTAAACATTATGTAAACTTAGAAATGTGAGTAAAGCTAAGCTGGACAATGTTTAAAGAAAAAACAGTAAAATAGTTAAATATGTCAAAAATATATAGTAAAGCACATCAGCCTCAAATCAACCACAAATCAGTCAAAGGTTAAGTTCACCTCAACAGTGAGGCTCAATTTAAAGGAGCATTGCTGAAATTTACACTTTTGAGAATATGTCACTGTCATTTACATCTTGAGTAATAATTGCAGTTCTTTAATAGGGACTAGGAATAACTGGCACATTTTAATGAATAAAAGTAAATAGTGAACTGTGTTATCCATAAAATCCAACATTTAAAATGATATTTCAGATACTCATGGAACTGATTCAAGTCCAGCGATAAGTCAGGTTTTCTGAAATTTAAAGCTTCTCAGGAATTTGAAAGGCTTCAAGTAATTCTTGAAAGAATTGCATCATACTGGCCTCATTTCAGAGGGAGCGTTTGAGGAAAATTTTTTATTTATTTATTTTTTTAAATAGGCCTTCGGCATGGCAGGTTCAATTGCCAAAAACAACCTTTTAAATGGAACCAAAGCTTAAGGTTTTCAGGGTAAATTCAAGATTCAAACAAATGCAAATTTCCAACATGAGAACATATAAGTGGTGAGATTAGCATAGGGACAAATGCTCAAAATACACTCCAGTTCTCCTATACTGCTGGTTTTGGCACATTCCTTAAATACCTGAAGTAAATGTTGTAGTTCTCTCAGCAGGACATAATGACCAAAAAACTGCAGAATGAAAGCTTGAGCATCATTGCAATGCAGATACGGCCTAAGCTGGTTTGCAAGATTTGTCTTGTTTTACGGCTACAGGCAATACAGCTTGACTGTTTCACCTGAAATCATCTCAATTCCCCACTTTATCCTCAACCATTAAATTTTCAAAGTGTTTCTATGCGAGTCAACAGGCGTCCCGTCAAAGATCTGCCCAATCAAATTACACCAAGTGGCTCTTGTTTGTCCTGACAAGAGGTGGTTATGTGAAATGTTCCCTTCTTTACAGCTAGATGTCACTAGATTCTACATACCTACAAACCAACACAGAAGCACCACAGTTTAAAAATTTACTTTTATTAATACCACGGTAAGAGAAAATTTACAGAGTCCAATACTTCATGCAGCAGCTCTTGTACGAGTCATCTTTTTTAACAGCGCGACAGCAGCATCAACCTCCTGCAGAGTGATGAGTTTCAGTCTGTTGCTCTTTGACAGCCGAGATGCTTCAGAGCTGACCAGTCTGAGCAGGAGAGGTCTGGGGAAACAGAGATGCCGACTGGACAGGAAATCTGGAATTTCCATCTTTGCACAATGAACCTGTTAAGGTTGGGCACATTTAAAAAAAAAAAAAAAAAAAAAAAAAAAAAAGTTTATCCCAAGGATTTGAAAGATGATCTTTATGTGCAGGATAAAAATGTCTCATCCAAAACAATATCTTACATATATAGTTCTTAGACACAACACAGAACTAGCAGCTCTGACCTCTTTATGAGTTTTGTAGATGAATTTGGAGTGATCTCGAGTTCTCCTCTGTTTTTTTGCAGGAATCCAGTGAACTGCTTGAACAGGTGCCTTCATTTTGTTGTGTTCAGTTGAAAACAGGCATCCGACATATATACACATAAAAAATAAAGCTGCTAGCACAGCCTTTTGCACTGCTCCCAAGAAAATCAGAGGCTCTGTGTTAGTACTGAAAAGGAGGTTTTAATGAACGCAAATTGAAAACAGCTTTGCTTAATCAGGCTCAATTACTTTCACCCACCTGGCTGTAAAGTCCTCAGTGGGGGATCAGGAGCTTTCTGCAGGAGAGAAAAATCTGGCTCAAATAGAAATAACATGTGGTCACATAATTTAGAGTTGCGCTTTGCTTAATGACTGTTTATCTCTTAAAAATGGATGCAGAGTGGGATGCATATTTTCCATGTTCTTGACTTATTAATGGCTTAACAACAGAGTGGCAAAAAGAAAAATATATATTTTTTCTTTATCCCTCCTGTTAGGCTATTTATATATATACCCACTCACTTGTCACTTTTTTGGTGTCTAGTTGTGAGGAAGACAACTTGCTGAAGGTCATCATAAGCCTTTCTGACATACACACAAGCCTCCACTCACATCCACACGTTTGCGTGCGTGTGTGTTTGTGTGTGTGTAGGATTTCTGAGCTGACCCTTGTGCCATCCCAATGACTTCCAGCGATTTTGAACCCGCTGATGGCTGTCATGACGGTGTGTTGCCGGCTGTAGGAGGGGCTTTGTCAGATAAGGATGGTATTAGGTAGGGCCATTAATGTCCTGTGGATTACTGTAATCCAGTCTCTCTTGTCCCTGCTGCTCACTCATTTGTGAGTCCAGTCTGGTGTGGAAGCAGGCTGGAAGATGGCGCTCATCGTGCAGCATTCTCT
Organism: Alfaro cultratus; assembly: GCA_903066825.1. Lineage (NCBI taxonomy): Eukaryota > Metazoa > Chordata > Actinopteri > Cyprinodontiformes > Poeciliidae > Alfaro > Alfaro cultratus. Next base: position 112,268 of record CAEFZX010001026.1, on the reverse strand, counting down.
GCTCGCTCTACTCCTTCTAGGAACTGACGGTACGATTTCAATGACAGCAACTCAATCTGTCCTCACCTGCTCAGAAACCTAATCTGAAGTTTTAGAAAGCTGAAATCAGAATGACTCTTTCTGTTGAAGAATCCAGCAGGACTTATGTCTAAGTTTGAAAGTTTCATTCTTTTATTGGTTTACGTGCTTTGTTTACATTTATTTAATGTGGTTAAATTAACAGATTTCATCAACTCAACAGAGTGGTTGTTTGTCCTGACCTTAGCATCTTCTTGTTCTTCTTCTCTTCTCTCTCCTGTGTTGGCTGTTCCCCCCCCCCCCTTTTTCTGACCATCTGGTTGGACAGTGCTCATCGGGATTCATGCTCAAGAGGTATGAAAACCCCTAAGATAATAAAAATATTGCAAACATTTTAAATCATGCAAACAAATATATGTTGAATTTTTCAAATGCCACTGCATTTTCTTTTATTTTGGAATCAGACTGCCGCTTCTGAGGCATGGACCACCAAGTCTTGCAAATACTACTGCGATGGAGCCGAATCTCCAACAGAGTTTTCCATCATGGGGTCTGGCTCTATGGTGAAAGGAGTGGATTGCATGCCAGGTAAATGCCTCGGCTCACATGCTTACACCTCTCTATTGCTCTTAGCAAACATGTTCTGTTTAAAGTGAATCTGCAAATGTTTTTGTGAAATCTCATATTGGACTTTTTGTTTAGAACCTAAAGAAGTACAAATATTAATTTCATACCAAGTTGGCGCTAACTGTAGCCACGCAGTAACTCCGGCTCCTCCAAACTAAGAATGATGGAAAATTATTCTCTCCCTGTCTGGATTGTTAAAAACTATTTAACGTCAGGAAGTCTATTATTTGATGAAATCAATATGGGATGTCACTAAAACTAAATCCTCAGATTTCCAAAGGCGAACCATCACATTTGTTTACACACAGAGAGACAATGTGTTGGGCATGAAAGCGTCAGAGTCCAGATTTAACACCACAGGGTGGACATGCTCCACTAGGTATCCTCTGAGAAGGTGACGTTAGACAGAGCCATGAAAAGAACAGAAGGGTAAAAACTGGAAACTTAAGACATGAAAACTTCCAATGACATCTTTGGTCTAAGGTTTTACCCAGCATTAAATCCATAAGAAATAGTTTGTTTTAGCTCTTCTGTAAATAACGAGAGGCAGACGCTCCAACCTGGTGAAGGCAGCCACGGTGAGCCTGATCAGCTTTAAACCATGGCAGACTTGCAGAAGAGATCAGTGCTGATTACAAGTGATACAAGTGAATAAGCGAGTGTCATCTGAGCCACAAATTGCATGGCAACCGGTGACAGAGAAGACACACAAGTTCAGCAGATAATCATCCTGCCAGAACATGATGCAGCTCCTATTAGACTGCGCCAATCACAGGATAACAGAAACTAGTTATTAGTACAACACAGACCCTGCGATGATGAATGACGGGCCTGAATGAGTACTTTGTGCTGCGGTCGACATTTTGCCTCCCCCCTCTGTGTCTCACCTCTAGGAATTTCTATTATTTCAACCATCCGAACATTCATAATTTACAAAGGGAGGACTGCAGAGGCATTTGAGTCATTGTTATGCAAACACTTATCTCCTGACTCAAACAGAAGCTCTGCTGTGAATGTCGTAATGCTGGGATTACAGCGAATGCATCCCTTCCCCTGACAGTCTTGAAGCAGCGGTAAACAGAAGAGCCAGGTCTTATTGCATGTATCAACAAATCCACTCTCACTCACCTCCATCTTCTCCCTCGTTCATATGTTTGCAGTGAAATTTCTATACCCACCTTTGAGAAAGGGAGAGTTTGCAGCACTGGGGCAACATGGAGCTACAGTCAAGAAGAGTGGATGGCCATCTGCTTTTCTGACGTCCTAATGGACATCACTGATCTCTCACTGTGAAGAATTAAGCTGTTGGCTTTTAGGAAGAAATGTGGGTCACGTTGCGGCTGCACGCAGCGGGGGTCTTCGGTGTTGGAGGGGGTGTGAGGATGTCAGCAGGGCCGGAGGGCAAAGCGGAAAGGATGAAGACTAAAAATCCAAAGAGGCTTTCGTGGTGACCATTTGGTGGTCAAAACGTCAGTGGCTTACTGCTTCTGTTCATGTCCTCCTCTCTATGGGCTCCATCTGTTCAGTCCGTGGAGGTTCTTTCCAAACAAATGGTGACAATAAAAAAGAAATACAAAATTTTTAATTGGTCAACTTTGTTTTACTTGCAGAATGTCCATATCACAGGCCTCTTGGGTTCGAGGCAGGATCTGTGAGTCCAGACCAAGTCACCTGCTCTAACCAGGAGCAGTACACCGGGTGGTTCTCCTCATGGCTCCCGAGCAAAGCCAGGCTCAACAGCCAAGGCTTCGGGTAAGTCAGAGTAAAATTTGAGTTTATTTAAAACAACAGAAGCAATATGTTTGCATTACTACAGCCATGCCGTGATGTAAATAAGTATCTGACAGGTTCTGATTGAGTGGTCTCTTAAGTCCACAGTTTTAGCAGTAATCAGGCCTGAACAAGTAAATGTGGTCTGCTAGTTTATAATTTAATAAGGGGGCAGTTACATTTTCACAAAGAGCCAGATACATTATTTTTTTTATCCTTTATGAAAGAACATATAAATTGAAAACTGTTTTTTGTATTTACCTGGGCAATCTTTTGTCATGTATTAAAATTTGATAGTCTGAAGCACGTGTTGCAAAAACATGGGACCTACAATGAACCAAAAACTTTTTCACAGCACAGTGTGATCATAACATTTAAATATCTGCACGTTTTTATAGTCTGTTTCTATTTTACCACATGTTGCTGAGTTTTGTGCCAATATAATGAAAAAAAAACAAAACAACTATGTTCTTACAATCTGTGTGGAACAGTAAAGATAAACGCAATATGGCTCACACAACTGGTCAAGGTCGTGCAATATGTCCTTTTGTTCAAAACATGGAAATACGAACACAGCAATGCCAAAACACACACACTGAGAGCCTCCTTGTTTATTTTATCAATTTGATTTCTGCTAAATTAAGTCCTCATTCTTTAATATAAAGTTCTATTGATATTAATGAAGACATTTGAACAGCTTCTCATTTTCCTCCTTAACTAAAAAAATGAATATGATTCGACAAAGTTTACTTCTCTTATAATAAAGCGGCCTGGAGTACTGGTAATCACGTCTGGGTTTTATTTTCACATTCTCGTTTCTTCTCCAAGGTGTGCTTGGCTGTCCAAATTCCAGGACAACAGTCAGTGGCTCCAGATCGACCTGAAGGAGGTGATGGTGGTTTCGGGGATCCTCTCTCAGGGCCGCTGCGATGCCGACGAGTGGGTCACCAAGTACAGTGTCCAGTACCGCACAGACGAGAAGCTCAACTGGATTTATTACAAAGACCAAACTGGAAACAACAGGGTCAGTAGAGCAACAACACCCTGGACAAAAATAATCTAGAATGCTTGTTTAAAACTGTCGTTAGGTGACATTGATGCTGTAAATATGCTTTTGAGACATAATTTTATTTAGCCATTTTAAACGTTTCTAAAAATAACGTAACAAATTAGCAGTTGACAAACATACAAATGTATTTTTAAAAAAAATAAGAATCTAAAGTATATCAATCAACTGCTTTCAGACACTTTTACTCAATAGTAAATTTCTTGCTACATTCAAGCACAAAATTACTCGCATACCTGCTGGGTTTAGTTTTATAGCAACATTCAAGGCTTACAAACATATTTGTTCTAAATGGAAGTAACATTAATGTCAGGGATGGGGTCAACCAGGACGCTGTGTTCTTCAAAATACCAGTGAGAATATGCAAAAAGCAGCTTAGCAATTATGAAAAGGGTTTAAATATTTTTTTTATATTGATTATTAAATAGGATATAAATGAATTTTGACAAGTCAATGAAAACATTTAAATACAAGCAGATGTATTTTTATTTTCCCAGCCACAGGTTTCCCAGGTTTAATTCAATTTGTTTTAAATCCAAATCTACCAGTTGTATGAATATTTTTGACCTAAGTTTATATATGCACAAATGTAACAGATTTGTAAAATGTAGAAAATTATATCTTCAAAGGTTTAAATGACCAGTCAGCGCTTACTTACAATTCTGAAACAACGTTTGGATTTTAAACACTAAATACAGTAGGGACAGTATTTGACTTAAAAAGATGGCCGAGATATTTGGAAGTGATGTTCTGTAAAGCTAAAATCAGATATAGCTGAAAAATAAGAAGTTATAGTGGAATAACCTTGAATTATGTTCTTATGGCAATAATGATAATTGCACAGCCAACTCAAATTGAAAATATTAATTACTTCTGGATCCAGTGACACATTATTATATATTAACCATCTACACTTTTATAGGTTGGTATCCAGTTTGTCACAGTTTTCTCAGCTGAACAGTGATTATGATGGTTGATGTGTCGGTCTGACTCTGATAATTGTGACAGGCTTCAGTCGTACATCCAGCCTGTTCTTAAAAAGCTGCAGTCAGGTAAAACGTGGGTCTTTCTGACTTAAGCCTTCCACCACTCTGAGGATTTACTCTTGTCTACAAACTCACTGCGATTTGACATCTTTGTACTTCGGGTCAGGGAGATATTACTGATAATACCTTAAAAGAACCTCACTTAAAAATGCCTGAGCTATCGGTTTATCCAGTCAATCCTTCACTGCTCTTCCTTTCTTATCTAATCACACCTTAACACCACCTTCCTGATATATTTTTTTTCCTCAGGTGTTCTATGGAAACTCTGACCGCTCTTCATCCGTCCAGAACCTCCTCAGGCCGCCCATTGTGGCTCGCTACATCCGCATTCTCCCCCTCGGATGGCACACTCGCATTGCTCTGCGCCTGGAGTTGCTGCTCTGCATGAAGAAGTGCATGTGAATCTCTCCTCCTTGTATCCCTCAAAGCGTTGTCCCAGACCCTGCGTGGTGTTTAATTATGTATTCACAGATCTCCCGAAAAACAAATTGACCCTGAAATATTCACGACCTCACACCGTTTTTACATCCGACGTGCTTCCATTAAAGTAGGTTTGTTTGATATGTACAACGTGCTTTCATTCAGTCCGCTCTGCTTTGTCGGTGCTACGCCAGTCTCTCTCACTGGGGCTCCGGTTTGAAGAGTTCTCAAAGGGTGGCTCAGTTTGCAATGAAATGGCATAAATTCAAAGCAATAATTAGTGGCTGAGGAGAAGAGGCAGCGTTGCTATGAGGGGTTTGTTGCCACAGGTTTGTGGTGTTGTGTGAAGGAACCAGGCAGTCCATGAAATACACACCGAGTCTATTCATAAGTTAAATATGTTACATTATGAAAAATATCTCACATAGATACAAAAAACAGAACCGTTTCTGTTCTTGAACCCAGAATAGCGAGATAGTTTGATTTTATTCTCTTTCCATGATAAAGAAAAAATTATTAATTAATGTCTTTAGCAGAAGGTGAATGGTTTCCTGGTGCACTTTGTCTTAAATGAAAGATGGTAAATATGTTCTAAAAATTAATGTGAGCTATTTTAAGTATTTATTTTCTGATAGAGTGATGTCACAAGCGCTTACTGTACAGTTTGTTTCTCTCTGGTTGGCAAACTGGGCTCATCGCTGCATAGAACAATGAGGTGCAACCCATCAATAATGATATGTGAATGTAAACAGCCAATATGCAAACAATAAGAATGATCCAGAGGCCAAGTTTTCATTTTTTCATAGCTCCAAAGAACAAATGCAAAAGCTCCCGTGATAGAGAGCAGTTTAGTGTGAAGACATTGTTGGTTTACAAAAACATATCAAATCTACATTTTACTTCAGGCATATTTTCATTTGCTTCGTCTCAAACATTTTGAAACCTGTGATTTAAACCATAATTTCAATGATTGCCGAATGTGATCAATATTTAACTTCTTATCCCGAGTGACTTTATGCTCCATGGATTGCAAACAGAAACATTCAGTAGGTTTACAGTTCAGGATGTCAAAATAGGGCTGCTTTCCATTTAAAGACCTTCTCCTCTTCTTCTTGTGTACTTATTTTTTGTTAGTTGTTTTTCCGGGTAGCTTCACTGTTGCCGTGTTGTGTTTGTGATGAAATGTCTCGTTTTTTTTCCCCACGATGCTTTGGGACGCACTCCTGAATCGAAGATGTGTCCTTTATTGTACCTTTAAATTGTTTTCCTAGATTAAACCCACACAGGTGTCATGTCTGTTTTTTTTAAAAATTATTTTTATGTCGTGTCTGTGGAACAAAAGATATGACTCGTGCAAAAAATGTACAGTCGGTATTTATTATGAGACCCTATCATATTTTAATTAGAATGGTCAGCATAGATACACTCTGCTATTTGTATTTACACCCTGTCAGAGGTGGAAAATAGCTAATGGAAAAACAGAAAATAAAATAGAAGATGTTTTAGGAAACATTCATATTTGGGAACAGAACGTCATCTTCCCGTGTTTGAGTGACTGGAGCCTTTTGTACCAAGAACTGTTGAGTCAGTGAGCTAACTGTAAGGCTTCGGGTCACTGGCAAGGCAAACTTTGTCACCCCTCTGTCCACACAGGACATAAACAAACCCACATCAGCAGTCATTTACAATCATTAGCACTAAGTGTTTGCACAATTGCACAGCTTTATGGGACAGTTTCACTGTGTTTGATATGAGCCAAGCTCAGGGTGAGATACAGTAGCACTGGGAAAATATTGCAGAATGATAGAACTGTCTTCACTTCCCTGCTTCACAATACACTGCAGGAAGTCGCCTATGCTTCAGTTTAATTTTTAAATGTGGCCAACCCACATTACTGTAAGATTATTTCTTGATGTTATTGCTTTCAATCAGCCATGTTGTCAATTGGTTCTCCATTAAATTGAAGCTGCATTCTGGTAGAAGTGATCTTTATGTTCATCTTTGAATAAAATGTGTAATGATTCTAATATTTTAAAGGAGGAAGGAACGAGGAGCACTGTTGGAGATTAGAGGAAACAATGCATTATAACTTCACATAGACCTCAAAGTGTTCTCTTTTTTTAACCATCCACATGTCACAAGATAAGCTGATCTTTTTTTTTATTATTTTAACTAATTAAGTTTTGAGTAAATTCATCCCTGATCATGACTGCTGATGTTAAAAGTAATCCAAACATGGAAATAAAATTTCAGATGTTTAAAATTGTTTACAAAAGAGGCATTTACAAAAGGATGATGGCACGAGCTTTAAAATGCACACAGAAGATGTAAACATAGATTACAGAATAAGTCTGGGACAATTTTTTGTAACCAGTTTCGACAGTAAAATCCAGTCCTAAAACTAAGCAAAGTTACAAAGATTGTATCATTTGCTTCATTTGGAATTTCAAAAGTTAGAATAGATCAACATTTTTGGTTCGACTTTGTTATAGTAAAATATTTTAAGCTTTCTTTTCGAAGTTCTACATCTGTGAAGATGCAAATACTTTCTGTCAGACACCTAACCCATCACTAAAATGAAGAGTTTTGAAATAGATTAACTTGTACAAATTGACAGACTATATATAGTTAGTTGTGGGTTAACAATTCAGTTAGCCCACAAAGTGAACAAAGTGAATCCTATGTTTGGACAATGCCAGGGTTACAAAGTTTTGGCTTTCATGAGTGACGGTATAAAAATATACCCAGACTTATCCTGTAAGATCTTAATGGCTGTAAGTGAGGTATGCCTTTTTGAAACAATCTTCAGAGTTGTGTGTCATATGTCTCAGTTCCAGAGGTTAACATGAGCAAAGTCGCCTGTTGCCTCAAGGGAAGGTTGTAGTCAAACCCAAAATGGCAGCATGAAGCTGGAGAGCTGTTTGTTGTTTGATAAAAGACAGAAAATTGGGGTAAATTTAAAAAACAGTGTCACCAGAAGTAGGACATGAGTTGGTGATGTAAAAAAATTCAGACCATAAATAATCGTAAAAAATTGTATTTCACCTTCAATGTGATATATACAATTCAATAAGTTAAAGAGAGAAAAAGAAACAAAATGAAAAATCTGTCATAACCGGCAAACTCAACTTTTTTAGAACCACTTTCTTATTCAGTTTCAGCATTCTCAGCTTTACTCTCTGTGTTGAACACTTGTCATGTTCAACACAAGAACAATGCAGCTGCATATCACTAAAATGGCACCACACTCACAGTGAAGCATAGTGTTGGCAGCATCATGTTGTGGGCTCACTTTTTTTCAATCTGGAACTCATGATTTCATTTCCAGCTTTGCTTCCAGTTCCAAATACCAGCGAGTTTAGACCTAAAATGTTCAAGTGTTTGATAAAACCTTTAAAAAAATCCTGAAATTTTGAATTCAGTTTCCCACAGTGCATTATAAGCCTGGTGGGCCACCAGGCTTCACTTGTGTCCCCACCAGGCTTAGCATTATTCATTTATTTTAGTTTTTTTAATCATTGCCTTTTTTAAAAAAAAGACTTTAGAGTTGATGTTTAGGTGTTAATCCTCCAGTCTTCCAATAACTATCGAGTTTAAATATTTTTTAACTCAAAAACAGGATGGCTGGCTGGATGACGGCAGGCCCGAGCATCCCTAGCGTCCCGAGCTCCGAGCTTAGCACGTTTTCTGGGGGAAACCCTGGAATTAATTACATTTACAGGCTTTGCCATTTCGATTTAGCAAATATGACCTTGGTAAAATGTGCTGTAGTTATATACTCACACCAGACGAAGTGCTGAAACTCAATAAAAAAGGTGCCTTAGCTAAGTATGACTCCAACTGAACACACACTTCCATAAGCAGGTTTTCATTGTTTGCTTTTTGATTGAACTGTGTTAGGATATATATCAAATTGAAGATGGAAATTGTTTGAAACGACTTATTATGGTAAATTTTTATGCCACAAAAACGCGGCATTTTCTTCCTACCAGGGGTGTGTACACGTTTGATCTTTTTATTCCCAGTGTACTTAACGCACAACGTTGAGCCGTCACCCTCTGGTTGGTCTACTAACGAACAATGTCTACAAATGTCCCGAATTATCACACAACTTCACAACCAATGTCATGAAGGTGATGGTCGTATCTGTACTACATCTAATGTCAGAGATTTTTCACTTTTCAGTAGTTTTTCTTTTTCTCTTTGTTTACAATTTGATGAAATAAAAATGGGTAAAAATAGGGTAACATAACATATGTTAACATCATCATATTCAACATAAAAAGACATTCACCATTATTAAATACTCCTTTGACATTATTATCAACACATAAATATCTATTAATTTCTCTGTGTCGAAACTAAAGCTCTTGCAATTACACATTTAATTCTACATTTTTTTTTAAATATTATTCCCATATAACCTACATACTGTATAATTTATAGCTTATATCCTTGAATTTAAAACAAATAAATATTTAATAAATAATATTGATATAAATCTTTCTCTCTTTTTTGTTATCAAATATCAGTGCTTGAAAAACCTTTAAGTTTATTGGCCACCGATGCGACAACGGCTTCTCAACCGTTGCAGTAGCGCTCTGTAAGCAGAAGATGGCGGCAGAGAGGCCACACAGGCAGTGTCTCCTTGACAGGAAAGATCTGCTTGTTCTGATGTGAGCAGAATAAGCTGATGTGGTGCCGACATCCAGAGAAGATACTGGGACCTCCTTGTCTTAAGTTAAGTCCCACCTTACTGATGTCTGGCCTGTTTGCGTCCGGTCTTTGTAGATTTCAGAGACACGAGAATCAACAGATAATTATATTTCTGTGAACTTTTACCAGGGTACCACAATGTCTGTGGCCAGGCTCCAAGGATGGAGACACGTCAGAGAGGTTGGGGGATGTTACAGGGCTGTCTCCTTCAGATCGTTGAGATTTGGCATCCTGGTGCGGGATGCTCGGGTAAAAGTAGGTCCGTTCTGACCCGGTTTGATGCCCAGCTGTTCTGGAGTAAACTGAGCGCCTTCCACCCGCTGTAAAGCCGACACATGCCAGCTGGATTCGATCTGTCCCGGTAAGGTGTAGCTGGCCTTGCGGTTCTTCGCCTGGCTTGAGCTGCTCATCCCCGAGTGGCCCCTGCTCTCCGTGTGCCCTCGACCCTCTGGGTAGCCGGCTTTGGTGGAGGACTGAGGCGGGTTGGGGAGGGGGGCTTGGAAGCGTAGGTCCGGAGGAGGTGGAGGAGGAGGCTGCCCTTGGTTTGAGGGGGAAGGCGAGAGGTGAAGGAGTCGACGTAGAGACTTCAGAGGTTGGCTCTGGAATAAGAGAAAAGCTTACAGTTAATAGACAATTTAACAAACGGCTTGACCAACAAGTATAAGTACAATATTGAAGACAAGCAATTTGAGAGATGTTGTGGTTTTGCCAGCACAACAAACTAATTGAAACAGTGTTCAGTGTTCTGCAAATTATTATCACCTTACAAATTTCTTTGGCTTTTGTTAGGTCATCACACAAATGCTAATATTAGACAAAGATAAAATCTTAAAACAAGAATTTCAGAATTGTTTGTCACACAAGGTTAGGATTATGCCTCAATGTGTCAATTTGATTTAAGTCAAGAGTTTAACTAGGTGTCATGAAGACATTTTTCAGCCATTCAAGGGTTGGTGGTTTTCATTTGTTTTTCTCTTTCATTACTAACCAGAAGTAATGACATCCTTACATTTGTATGCACATCCAAGACACTTGCTTCAAACTTCTGCACATCTAAAACATAGATGAACTTGCTTCTCTTTAGCCATGACAGTGCAGCATTTATTAAGTAAGGATTTCCAATTGAAATTTGTTTTTTGATAATTTTCCACATATTCTAGGTGGAATATCAAAATTACTTATCACTGGCCTTCTCCACTCAGGCAGAGACAGCCGTAGTAGAATAGTTGTTTTCAAAGCAGACTGACAGGCTGAATAGAGCTGCCATTCAGTGCGTCTCCAAATCCTTTCAAATCTTTTGCAACAAAGAACAGTTTAAAATCATGCTGTTAACAGGCAGTCATTTCATTCCTCACAAAATAATGAGAGTTTATTTTTCTTTCACTCTACTCAGTCGCTCTGTTGTGTCTTTGAACAGTTTGTTATAAAATTTACCATTTTCCAATTAGAGTTCTTAGCTGTGATTCAGCATTAGAACGAAACAACAGCTCTAGTGTTTGGTATCTCTAAGTTTTAAGGACACACATGGGAGAAGAAATACAAAATAAGTGCACAATAAAAAGAATTAAACAATTTCCTAATTTCCACTCAACATATTAAATGCTTCCATTTCCAAGTAAATTTCAAATAAATGTTTATTGCAAATGGAGTTACGGACTGTTTTTGATAAAGTCACATACCTGAGAGTGGGAGTCCACCGGCTTGTCTGGTGGCCAATCGGTGACTCTCTCTCTTTCCCTCCCCCTCTCCCTCTCTCTCTCCCTCTTGTTCTCTCTCTCCCGCTCTCTGTCCCTGTCCCTGTCTCTGTCCCTGCTCTGTTCCCGGTCGCGGTCTCTGTCCCGGGATCGCTCGCGGTTTTTCCGTCGGCTGCTGTGGTGGGAGGACGACTTGGAGCTCCTCTGAAGGGAAAGGTGTTCCTGTCCATTCCCAGTAACCTGAAAATCAAAGAAGGAAGGTTAGTGCTGAAAATCAATATTTTTAATCTGTTGCAGTGTTGCTGGAACATTATTGAACTTAATGAGATGCCATCCACAATCCGGTGATGTTCAACATGCACCCTTGTAGCTGACAAAAAAAAAAAAGCAAACAGGTGATGATGATGATGATCAGTGATAACTCCCTATTCATTGCCAGGGTTTAAGAAAGCTGACAAGCCTCATCTTCCTGGTCTTTGAAACCACTTATTGTCTTGTGAGCTAATAAAAGGACAGTTTCAGAGGGTTGGTAACCCTGGAAACACACGTAAAGCCCTTTCTGGATGATAGTTTGTATGGGATGTGGGAGAGTCACAGAGCTGCCAAACAAGCACTCTCTCTCCAAATTCCAAATGAAAACTTGTCAAAACTTTTTGACCCACTTATTACATAAACAGACCTTCTGTGCAATGTTCAAGCTTGAAAACAAAATGATAATTATTCTAACCAAAAGCCTCATTGATGTGTCTGTAGACACACTTTGAGGCATTGGAGTTCAAAACCCACTTCATCATCATTTAGGTAACATTATGTTTCCATTTTAAGGTTATTGTACTTCAACTGGAACAAGTAGTTTACAGGATGGCAAGTCCCTAAAATGAAACTATCAAGAAATACACTCATGCTAATTCTGTGATGCATATATCAAATCTATATTAGCTGTTAGTCTTTCTTAAATTTCAACTTTAATCACTATGAAAATATGCTAATTATTTTTAAAACCATGGATCTTCTTCAGGACAACAACACTGTTCTGCCAGTGTCATTGCCAACAGCAATATTTACTCTGATACCCCTAAATAAGATTCAATCGTCTTCAGAAGTCAGACTCCACCTTTGTGCAATTAAAGCAAAGAATAAATTGGGAAGAAGTTGCAGAGAAGCTAAACTTGATCGTCCAACTAAGCTGACATGTTGGTTGAGAGGACAGCAGCTTTAAAAACTTTACAAATCAGGTCTATATGGCAAGTGGCAGGGAAAAAGAACCTTTAAAGTCCCATATAAAGTTTGTCACAAACCGAGTCGTTGACTCAGCGGCATGTTTATGAAGATGCTCTGGTCACAATGGACTAAAGCTAAACTTTAGGAGGAAAACTAGCGCACCACCCAAACATATGAATCTAAATCTAGTTACTTCACATTTTTGGTTAAAGAAAGAGAATCAAAAATGAAAAACAATTAACTTCCCCCACATCCTGAATATGCTCTACCAATGGACGTTTCTGGCTCTCACATAACAGGATGCAAAAGATGTCCATGAGTGGGAATATTTCTTTGCGTTTTACTCCAAAACTTAAAGTACGTTTTGCAATATATTGATTGAAATGTGTGTTTTTCAAATCCACATTGCATTATATCATAACATACTGTATTGTATGTTGTCTGACAAAAAGTTACAAGAGTACATTGAAACTACCCAGGTCTAACAGATTTGCAAAGAATGACCATAGATGTATCTTGCTGAAAATGTCAAAGACCATCATGATACGATGATTTTTTTAAGCGCCAGCCTCACAAGCAAAATGCACTGCAGTATGAATTAGTGCGACGGCATTTTAACATTCATATTAGCAGGACAAATGGATGCACACACAAGAACAGAAACGCTTACGGGTTTAAGCTTGCAAAGAAATAATTTGAAATCCCCTCAAACTAGAACACATTGTGGAATTTGAAACTTTTGAGGAAGATTTCAAAGCTTGTCATTGTGGCGTGAGAGCCGTGCCAGTTAACATGCAGCTGTAGAGTTGAAGTTAGATTACTGGTGAGGCAGGGTAGGGTGCCGCAGGCTGATGCTGTACCATAGGCGAGGCAACTACAGGTAGGATTTTTCCAGCTGAGTTGTGCTTTAAGCTATTCTTAGAGCTAAAAAGGGGGAAAAGGCTTTTCTTGATGCTCGGATTCCTTCCGTCCTCCACGTCCGTCTGTGGAGGAAAAGATGCACAGCCACAAACTTTCAACACAATTTTCTGGCAGCAAGTAGAGAAGAAATGGTAAAAGAAACAGCAGCTGATCCACAACCATCCTTGCAAATGCAGCATAAGATTAGACACTGAAAGACACAAGTAATATTGACACAAATGTTTCATTAGAGATAAAAGCAATAGAAAAAAAGAACATTTTATTGTTTGGAAGTTTGTTTTAACCCCTACGTTTTGCTGGCAAAGAACATTTTGATTTTCCATCCATCTATAAGAAATTGTTGGTGAAAATGTTTAAAAACCAAATTACAAACATATGGACATGACAGAAATAATATACAATACATGAAAATAGACGGTAATAGAAAATAGAACAAGTTAATCCTGTCCCACAGCTGAACGCTGCGATGTGTTTTACTGAGCCAGAGCTTTACCAGAACTGTCTGATTATCTGAGTGCTTGTAGTGATTGCTTTTCATTAAGTTCCCTGGTTTTCAACCTATGCAGTCTATTATTATTATTATTATTATTATTATTATTATTATTAAAAATGATTGCAGACAATATACCATTTTCATAGTAAATCAGAATTACCCTCTGGGACTCAGTGATTAATGTCACTCATCATTCTTATAGGAATTGCACACATTGATGATGGTTGAGATCAGTTTTTGAGAGCTTAAATATACTAAAAAGAAAAAACAAAACACAGAATCCACAAAAAAAAATGTGGTGGGTCTTTTGTGGATGACGTGATGGTTGACAGAATTGCAAATCTTACTATTTGTGTCTTCTTCTTTTTCTTTTTAATGGCTTTGAAGAAGCCTTGTTTTTGCTTCTCTTTGGTGGGTTCTGGAGGATTCATGACCATTGCTTCTGCAGCAGTCCTGCAGAGCACATGTGGAAAGGGCTTCAGTAATTACACTCTTAGGAATAAATCACAACAAAGATTTATCCGCATTGGTATAGCACAAATATATATATATATATTTATATATATATATATAAAAAAGAGAAAAAGAAGAATGAACTGAAAAGGACGCCTCTATAATTAAAAAAATGTAAATACTGTATTTTTTGCCTATGAAAAAATCATGTTTCTAGTACTACTGTCATCATAATAAGTGCAAATAAATGTCACGTTTTTAGAAAAGTATTCTGTGGTAGGTTTTCATTAGTTTTCTTTCATCTAATAAACAGCAAGAGAACTAAGCAACAATGAAAACTCTATACATCTTAAGTAATGATAATGGCAGACAGAAAGAAAAGAAAAACATCTCCATTTATCAGTGCTTTGCATCTGTTACCAGCTCTTTTCCACATAACTACCAGGATGATTGCAAACAACCTTTTTTGCAGCTGGTGCAGGTAAAAGAATGAAAAGTTACATTTAGCCTCTCAGGGTCGGTGTGCAGATCGGCTGTAATATTTGCTTCAACAAGACATTGTCAGCGTATGAATTCCTACCAATCAAAAGCCGTCTGGCGTTTGGAGTGGTTCGCCATGCCGCCTGGATCACCGGTCACAACGGGTACCCCAGGCCCTCTTCCCTGACCAACACCTTCGTGGAAAGAAGAGGAGTTATCCGGTCTGGGGGAAGGGACTAAAGAAAAACAAGGAGGGAAGAAATTGACTGACAGCGCGTGTTTCCACACTATAGTGAGGCGTGTTTGTGTTTGAAGCGAATGGTTCATCTGTGGAGTCCAGAATACTTAGAAAACAGTTTGAGGAATAACTGTTCCACTTAGATGGCAAAAAACAAACAAACAAACAAACAATATATATATATATATATATATATATAGCATGAATACGAATATGAATACAAACCAGCACACAACTCAGAACATAATTAACCATGTTGACGGAGGTAAAACCCAAGATTGTAGGAGAGAGAGGCCAAATCCAAGACCAAGACCCAGACAATCAGGAACAATTGTCAAGATTATTGCTATAACACTTAGAGAAGATCTGGCCATAGAAGCCCGTTAGCAAGCTAACCGATAACCTGGATCCAAACTAAACAGACCAACCTGAAAACGTCCAGCTAAACGTGATCTGACTTGCCATTAGCTGCAGGCAGAGTGAGTTGAGGGGGAGGACTTCACTCACTGAGGCTTCTTTCTTTCTGCATGTTGTGCAGGTAGAAAATCAGCCATATATTTGCACTGGAAAATGTTTCTCCCTGCTGTTTTCTCATTCCTCTCATCTTCTCATGCTCAGCACATAGGGCTGCGGGTTGCGGCATTGTAAAGTTCAAATGAAAAAAACAAACAAACAAAAAAACTTTGTTGGCTGCATTTGATTGGAGCCGGGGGTTTCACTCTAAATTGCTGTAAAAAAAGACATTTTTCAGCTGCGGTCTTGAGTCCAGCATGTTCGAAGTCAAGACAAGACTTGTGGCTTCAAGTATTACAACTTAACTTTTCCACATTCAGAACTTACTTTTAGATTGTCTTTTTTATTATTATTTCGCAACACTTATCATACCAATTTACAGGGCTAATTAATACTGTCACTTCACTGTCACAAGATTCTGACTACTAAAAAATCTCCTACAGAGGAGCCTTGGACCGTTGCTGGAAAAGCAAAAACATATTTTGCTAATTTGTGCTTATTTACCCTATTTGTCATTGATGTAAATCATATTTAAATGCATATTGTTTTTTTCCTTGCACTACATTTTGTGTAACAACAGGATTTACCTCTGTAGAAGCTGCCTACTCTCCGAGGCATGGACTCAGTGAAGATCATCCGGTTTTCCTTGGAGGAACCTGCATCCTCACCGTGAGGGTCATGATACATACCGACCTAAGAAGCACACACACACGCCCACACACACACCACGCAAAAAGAACACACACGCACACACACACACACACACACACACAAACTTCTTCAGTTTCTTTAGTCTTGATCATCTTATTTATCATCGACTGTTATTCAGTATCATTTTCCCTGGAACACCTCACAAGACAGTCAGGACAGTCTAAGAGCTTTTCAGTGAGGTTACATTTAAAACAGCGACAACGTGCAGTGAAGCTGTTGGTGAGGGAAAAAAAGCCTATGAACCCTGACAGTGAGAAGAGCTATTTGGAGGAAAGGCGGAATCAGAGGGTCGGACCTCATTTTTAGAGCGCTGTGTATGAAAAGCAGCAGAGTTGTCCCTCGTAGAGTCTTTGATGGGGGCACAAGGGTGGCTCATGTCTTTAGGGGGCTGTTCACTCTGTTGAGAAGACGGACAGTTGCTGGTCAAAGCAGACTGGAGAAGCAGAGCGATGCAGAGGCAATGACAATGTGACAGTGACAGTCCCTACACACACACAGCAGCTTGTACAGCACACACACACACACACACACACACACACACACACACGCACACGCACACAGACAGAAACATGTTGTTTGCTCTCAGAAACCAAAAACACTTTTAGGTGTTTATTTTAACACCTGTTTGTTTCAAATAAGCAGGAATCACTACATTTAAAGAAATGTAATCATGTTTGCATTATTTTTCTCATTCATCTGCCAAATCTGCCAATTGTGACCGACTTCATGCAGATGTGAGTTTCAAATGCAGCTGGAGAGCTCCATCAACAACATGGACTTCCTTCCTCAAAAGATAAAGAAGCTTCCATTAAATTCCAACATGTCACATGTGTTTTACATCATTGTATTTAAAAAAGGATGAAATTTTGATTTATGTTTGCCAACACTAAAATATGTCCAAAACACCTTTAAATAGTCATCTTTTTGGTGGAAAACAAATATCCATGGAGAAATAATTGTTTGTTATAAAATCACAGATTTTCTGAACAATGTTAAAAGAATAATTGAAAATAAAAACATGATTATTCTATATTATTTATATTTTTATAAACATTTTAGAATTATATTATGCTATTGCTATGAAAGATCCTTTTACTTCCTCTGTTGGCGTTTTCTCAGAGTGAATGCTCTCATTTTCTGCCATAAATCACCCAGAACTTGCTGGTCACTAACCCTCGTCATGTCGTCGGTGCAGTCTTCTCTCGACGAGCTCACTGAATGTCCAGTCAGGTTGGTACGATGTTGCAGCTGTGGAGAGAGGAGCTGGAGGCTGCTGGCCCGTGTCGGTATGGTCTGCCCAGGCGGCGGCAGGCCCGTCATGACCCCCTCAGACCCATGTGGTCGGTGACGTTCCCGTCTCACGTACATGGAGTGGCGCTGAGGCCGTTGCTGAGAGGAAAAGGGGGACGTGTAGCCCAGGCCGTAGTGATAAGACTCGTGGGGGGAAGGCAGGGTGTGAGTGTTGGGCATCGCTGGTCCTCCTGGGTCTAGGAGCTCTGGAGCACCAGCATCTTCTGGGGAATAAAAAAGCAAAGAGTACAGGTCTTATTTCACCCAATGGATTTCTGAATATTTTAATGACCGTCTTGATTACTGCAAACATTTTGGATTTTTATGAAATTGTTTTGTGGACAATAGTTAGTATAGAAACATACCGTAGTCATGGTACTGACTAAAATATTTCAAGATCTAATATATAAATGTTTCATGGCAACAAAAGCAGATTTTTTTTTTCATCTAAACGTACCTGGAGCCAACGATTTGTGTCTGGACTGGTGTCTCGATGAGGAATCCAACGTGCTGCTCTCCATACGGACGTTTACGCTGCTACGGGAAGCGGGACTGTGTCCTGATCGGTCACTGTGTCGAGTTGAGGGACTGCCGGGGGGTCCTGGAAGACCCGAAGGGGCGTTGAGGTCCAAACAGCTGGCAGGGAAGAAACGGGCACTGGGTCCTACAACGGCTGTTGCGTTCGCGTTTGGGTCGTCTGGGTGAAGTCGACCATCGCTGAGGTTCCCTACAGATTTGGCGTCGCTAAGAGCCCCGTGGCTCTTGGACAGGCTTAGATAAGAAGCTGAGCTTTTAGAAGAGGACGACATGGATCCATGTGCAGAGTCCGCCATGCTGTGGGTATGGCGGCCATGTTGTTTTTCTGCTCCAGACTGTAATGTGTTGGTTTTATTTTCCAGGAAGGTGTGCCGGCTGGCCTGCTGTTGCTGCTGCTGTTGCTGCTGTTGCTGTTGTTGCTGCTGTTGCTGCTGCTGAGAGCGAGACGAGCTTGGTTTGCTGTGGGTGTACTTTGCCCCATGTCCCTGATCTGACAGCTTTGTTGAGGGCCCCAAGTTGAAATCAAACTCTGTCTTGTTTTTTGTCTCTTTGGGACTGAGAAGGTGTGGCAGGTTGTTGTTAGCCAGATCTTTGTTGGACGATGCTGAACGATTTAGGGTCTGGGACATGTACTGGACTTTCGGGTGGAGTGTAGGACTTAAACTAGATGGAGCCGGTTTGTTGCCATTCAGGAAACTCTCATTGCTGA
Organism: Alfaro cultratus; assembly: GCA_903066825.1. Classification (NCBI taxonomy): domain Eukaryota; kingdom Metazoa; phylum Chordata; class Actinopteri; order Cyprinodontiformes; family Poeciliidae; genus Alfaro; species Alfaro cultratus. The sequence continues at coordinate 93,345 of CAEFZX010001026.1, read as the reverse complement.
GGTGATGCAGGCCTCCATGGCGAGGGAGGCTGGAACATTCCTTGCTGGTTGATCGACGACTTGAGCTCTTGCTGTGACTCCTGGAGGAACAGAGAGAAGCGTGAAAGACTCAAATTCTTAGATCACTGTATGGACTTATTTATATAAATCTCACTTAATTCTTTTGCTTTCATTATGACAACTTACTTTTTGTGTTCAATTAACTTAAAAGTTACAAATCTTTAACTTAAAGAAACTTTTTACTTTGACTTTACTTGAAACAACAGTTCAGTGCCAGTTTCATATCATACATCTAACCAACTCAATAAATTATGATCATAAAAATTCAATTCATTAAGTTTATCCAATTTAGAGTGACCTCTCAAAAGTGTACACTTCTGAGAATTAAGTGAGATTAATGTAAATAACTCCATAATATGAACTACAACCCAAACAGACTTTGTAGTGCACTCTCAAAAGTGTACACTTTTGATAAACTTGATGAACTGGGTTGGATGAACTTAATTGAATTACTTGTTACCAATTGAAGCAATTCAATTAGGTTGGTTCAACTGACTTTTTCTTTCAGTGTATGTTTGACGCCTGCTGTACAATTATGCCACCTGCTGCCCTGATTTCAACAACTTTTTGGACAGAGTGTTCAGGAGCTGCTCATCTTTACTCTACATCAGCTGATGGCTGCACCGAATGTGCTCAGGGTTGCTTCCTTAGGAAAGTGTTCGAGAAAAGATGAACACTTTCCACTAGCTGTACAGTAAAGTAAAGAGACAAAGGCTTAAGGTGGTGCAGACCTGTGAAGAACGCTTCCTGTCAAACACTAGATGATCATGAGAATCTTGTAGTGCATATTCATTATTTATATTTTCCCTAGAAAAATATGCTAAAAGCTGAACGTTTTCATCCTGTCCAAAATCTTTCAGATAAAACAAAGACATCGAATGTCATGCCCTTGTAGGCGCTAGCAACTTTTAAATCCCTTTTAGCCATCCGATTTTAACCTTTTATCTTTTTGAACACAAATTTTTATTCCCTATGTTGTGTTGCCATGGTAACATGTCTGGATTGCAATGCAACTGACCTACTCTGGTTTAAAATGTATAAAAATTACATTTTAGACAATTCTAGCCTGAATTGAGAAGACCTGTGTAGTAAGTGAGTTACAGCTTTAATTTAGTAACGCCCTTTTTTTCTATCTCTAGTTATTTACCAAAATAAATAAATAAATAAACAAATTCCAATCACATTTCAAATTGATCATGACAACATGAAGTTTGTAACAAGTTGGGTTTTGTCACTGTATGTAAATGACAGAGAGCTTACCTTGTAGGGACTGTATTTTCTCCGTGGTGGTGTGTTTTTCTCTTGGACGAGCGTGGTGGGTTTGGAGAAGCAGGGGAAGATTTTTCTCTCTCCGCCTGCCTCAAAGGCTGGAAAGCAGGATGGTTCAAACACTGCTCGGTTAGAAAACGCTCGGTAGGGTTCAGCAGCAACATGCTCTGACGGAAAAACAGAAGAAAAAAGGTTGTTGGGAGCTATTAGTCAAAAATCTTTTGAATCTAGTGAGTAATGCATTTACTTTAGAAGATTTTCAATAGATGTGCAAGTGGAAAATAATGTTTCAGTGTAAATTTACCTTCATCAAATCCAACATCAAACCACTCATAATTCCCTGGTACCGTCTCTCCAAAGTCTGAGGATGGGTAACTGTGGGAAACTGGCACAGGAAAAAAAAAAAGATCCTACATAAAATGTTTATCCTCAGTAACGGTTTTGTTGTTTTCTTTAGACTCATATTGCGCTTCACAAAACAAAGTAAATGTTCCTGCCCGTTAAAAAAAGAAGATGAAAAAGTAACTCTAGGTTCATATGACACGGATCACACTAAACAAACTACTGAGTTTGCACACACATTCACAAACACGTAGCTTTTCTCAGCCTTCTGGGACATTTTCTCTTGCTGTTAAGCTGAACACCAACCACCTATCTCATGACTCACAGCAATCCACTCAGTCATGGTGCTGGGAACACTGCCACAAAAACGAAACGGATGGAAAGAACAGGCAGGAGAGACAAGGATAAGAGGGAAGAGCGGAGAGAGGGAGGACAAAATAAAAGAAGGAGGAAGGAAGAGAAAATGAAAGGAAGGAACGAAGGAGTGGAGGAAGACTGTTTGTGTTTCCTACCCTGATTCCATGAAATCTCGGGTTGTTGTAAAAGAGTTTCATCTGTTCAGCAGGAAGAGGACCCAGAACCTTCTGGATGGTGAAGAGCTGGAGGTGAACATCAGCAAATCAAGAAAGCAGACTGAGCTGATCCGATTCTGGGCACAACATTGCAGCTGAAGCAGAGACTAATGGTGCATTTTCTTTGTTCTTGGAGGTCGAATTTTCCAACTACTCACCTAAAGTCAGAACTCTGACCAGATAAAAACAGTTTGTCATACATATGGTAAGTTAACTCTGTACAGAGTTACAGAGTTTATCAGCCATTCTGAATTTTCTTATGTCTTTAAACCAGCAGAACAGTACAATGCTGAATGTCCCTTAGTGCACTGTCAACATGAAAAATAATTTCGGATATACTTCACATTAACAATAATCTAGGATGTTGTATATAATTTTTTGGCTCATGTTGCCCGCCTGTTAATTTGGGGGTCTTGAGTAACTGCACAGCTTCCTTATACCTTGGGCTGGCTCTCCCACTCTCACCAACCTCTTTGGCTGTCTATAAAATTAGTTTATTACCTTGCATCATAGTACGTTGTCCATTAAAATGGGAAATTTGAGTGCGTCTGAAAACCACATCGGGATAAAATGACTAGGCTGAAAAGAAACTGCAGAGTTGAGGATCTTTTCTTTGTTTTTTTTACTATAAAAGTGATTTTTATTTTTCAAAAGCACTTGACACTTTATTTCAGCTTATTGACATTGAAGAAGACGATGAAAGCTATCCAGATGACAGCTTCTTGTAGATCCAAAATACCAGTTTTGTCACAGGAAGTTTATTTTAAAATTGCTTTGAAAAGACAATAAAACCTAAAAGAAAATGCTTCCACTGGTTCCAGGAAAAGTTGTAGGACCTTTAAATAAAAGGTTTTCATATTTAAAAAATTCACCTCCTTTTCAAATTTAGTACCTACTGCTGCTCTACCAACCTGATCAATCTCGCTTTCCCCTGGAAACAAAGGCTGTCCGTCACTCAGCTCCCCCAGAATACACCCCACCGACCACATGTCCACAGCCTTTCCATAGGGAGCCCTGCAGCAAGGGGAAACAATACCTATGATCACACCATTTATGCAGAAATATCATTCAAGGAAGAGATTCCAGTGAACAACACAAGAAGCTTGTTAATTAGATAGCAGGGCGATAATGACAACAATGGAGGGTGATGAGGGCGAAAAATAAGCCACAGAATTAAGTAGATATGATTACAAGAGAATTGCATCTTTCATAAGTGATATTAAATTGCATATTTTATGGCTCCTAGGGAAGATTTCTGCACAGTGGAGAATCTGGTGAGAAATGGTGAGAGTTCTGGCAGCAGAGAAGCAAAGGAGCGCTGGTGTTGGAGGGAGAGAGTATTTGAGTGGGTGGCATTCAAACGCTGTCTCTGTAAATGTTCCAGGGCATTTACTAAATCAAGCCACAGCAGTGCGGATAGATGACGTTCATCTGTCTCCAAGCTAGGATGGACACTGGTTGCAGCAAAAAAATTACCAAAATAAAAAGAAAAGAAAAAGATCCGCATTATAGAATTAAAAATAAATCTGATGTTTGATCTCAAAATACAATACTGAAGATTCGTGGTATCTTCCAATGTAGTGCATAGCTTGCTACTCGCTTTCACTGATCTGATTACATGGCACTGCCATCGCTAACCTAACATTTAATAAATAACCAGCATCAGAGATGCTCTACAATCAGTCCATATCATTAGGATATTATGTTGGCCTTTTAAAATCCTTTAGGAATTTAGCACATCATGACTTTACAAAGCTGCACAGTTTGGTCTTGGCATTACATGAATCTGTAAGTAGATATGAACTCACTGAGAAATGTTTCTTTTAAAACCATGAAAACCCCACTATATCTAAATGACCAGCTCTGAATCTTTATGTATCTAAAATATTTCTGAACACTCTTGTAACCATCCTCTGTTATAATGCATGTCATAATTTTTCTTATTTTTTATATGTAAAGTAGGCCATATTTGTGTAATTTAGACTATGCAGTTTCCCACCAGCAATAATTGTTGCCGAGTATAAAACCTACATTTTCACTAACATAAAATGTAATAATTCAGAAATATCATGTGTTAGGGCGGTCCAAGGATTGACAGGCATGCACTTATTTTGAAGGGAAAAATTTGGGATCAAACGGATTAACATCAAAATGAACAAGCTCCCACACATAGCGACCTACCCCAGCAGCAGCTCAGGTGAGCGGTACCACCTGGTGGCCACATACTCGGTGTAGTTGGCATCGGTTCCTTCAGACAGGTTACGAGCAAACCCTGAGCCGGAGGAGGACAGAGATAATTACACCAAGTAGACTTTATTTTATCAACAGCAATGCATAAATGACCAATTAATAACAGGAAAGGACATTCAGTATCTAAATTGCTTGGACAGCCACAGTGACAGCATGGTAATGTTTGCCATGTGACCAGACTAATTAGTTATGTGACTGCAGGCGATCTGAGACTCCACTTTAGATAACTGGTGTAGAGAGAATCCATTTTAAGCAAGGAAAAGTCTCAGTAAACAGAATGCCAGCTCCAACAGTGAATACCAAACAAATCTCACCCCAGCTGACTCAGTGGGTTGGCATTAGCCAATTATTCAGAGCCAGCTGACCGTGTCAGCTTTGCAAATACGCGTCCAAATGTAAAATACACACCTAGAGCACTGTGAAAGGGCAAATCCATGAACTACTAGTGCATTTCCATCAATGTGTTTCTAAAAACAGGAGGGTTTCTGTTACTAACATCACTATGATTTGACAGAGATGTTACCAATTAACTAATAATACATCAACAACCACCAGGGTATATTTAGAGTGCTGATTGGCAGTTTCCCAGAGGCAGATTTAGTTTCTCTGATAATCATTTTACAAGATATAAAAATGTGGGATTTTCTATTTTAAACCAACCCACAGAAATAAAACTGAGCATCGTTGAATCACTGATCTGGTTAAAGAATCAAAGCAAAACAACCATCAATATGATAAGATGGAAGACATATCAGGATGTCTACTCAACACCCATTAAACACCTTTGGTTTTAAAAGTATTTCTTTTTAAATCAAAGCATCAAAGGACACTGGCTATATGACATTATATAGGAGAAAATGCAATTATTGATACTACATTAGAAATGAAGGAAATTATTAGCTTATAAACAATAGAAAGTTAAGGATACACTCACCAAAGTCACATAGTTTAAGAACATCATCTGAACTGATAAGAAGGTTTTCTGGTTTGATATCTGAAAGAGAGATGATCTAAATCAATATCTTATTGAATTCAATAATCAAAAATTTTAAGTCACAGTTTTATCTCTGTCATAAAGAGTGTAAAAATCCTTAATAACAAGCACTGGTGATATCATATTCACATGGATTGTTTAGCTGTTAAAGATTTGTCTGTCCTTGCAGTGATAATACCAGCAATGCTTAGGAAAAACATGGGCAAAATGCTGGAGGCACCAAAGAAAGGAAACAGTGACTGAAATCATGGATGGTTGCAAGAGAGTAGAAGGGAAGCAAACAAATACGAATACTGACCTCTGTGTACAATTTCATTTTTGTGACACCAGTTGATGGCTTTGATGAGCTGGAAAATGTAGCTGCGAACTTTTTCCGGCGGTGCACCGTTGGGAAATTCCTCTAGCAGTTCAAGCATGTTCTGAAAAACCACAGCAATGACATCATGAAAAATCAGACAAACTCTGCAGCAATTTCAGTGATCCATCCATCCATCCATCCATCCATCCAACCATCCATCCGTCCATCCATCTGTCCATCCGTACATATTACATCTGGAGAATTATGCTGTGTTAAATTTTCATTTAAAAAACATAAAAAACTGTGTTTGGACACCCTGGCAACACAACAGGAAATGCCAGTACTTACTACCAGCACAGTTTCTATGTTGCCATGGTGACACCTTTTCTTATGCTTAACTTAGCAGGCACCATCCTACGGCCATGGATGAAGCAGCATAAAGAAGTGTTGTGTGCACAGCATGCAGACTTGATTAAATAAACATCGAAGTTATCCTGACCCTCTCCACATATTCAAAGACGAGGTAGAGCTTCCCCCTCCTGCGAAAAGCCTCTTTGAGCTCGACGATGTTGTCCTGCTTCAGGGTCCGGAGCATCTTCAGCTCCCGAAGGGTCGTCTCCTTAACCTCCTCATTTTCTGAGTGGGCATTAAAAGACAAATATTTTTATTATTATTTTTTTTACTTTTACCATTTTTCCTTATTTGTGTCCATCTTTTTTATGTTTTATCTTTTCTTTTTCTTTTTTTTAACTCACCTTCACTGTCTTTGAACTTCTTGATGGCCACCAGCTCATTTGTTTCCTGTGAGGAACAATGCACAACAGTTTAGCTTCATTTTAGTGGGACAAAGGGGCCTAATGACTTTAAAAGAAGGAAGTGATTAGTCTTCTGACACTGAGCTGTGGGAAAAGCTAAAACAAAAAGGGCTATACAATGTGAGCTCTAAATACAAAGTTAGTGTGTTCTAACAGAGTATTTCTATATACTGAATATTTGTATTTGGAACCAGGTTCCCTAAAGAAAATAATAGAAATGCACAACTACCCAAAACATGGGCACCACTCAGAATCAGTCATTTTCATCATAATTCTCATTGATCCAATATTTACCCATTCATAGAGCCGATGTTTGATGAAGTCATGATGAGACAATAAACGATACGGACAAGAATAAACAACTTTGTTAATGACTTAAGGTAAAACTTTAAGATGTAATCTTCATCCTAGAGCAGTCCGTACTTGGCCCAAAACAACAGCCACCACACCTTTCATTATCATTTTTAAGTGCTTGAAATTAGAAACAAATTCAATGATACTCGATTTCAACTGCAATACAAAATGTAAAAAAAAAACAAAACAAAAAAAAAAACAAACTCTCATACCATTGTTATTCTACATAGTTATGCTGGCGCATAAAACTTTGCCTGGATGATGTTGTGCGCAGGAGCCCTGCACTTTTAGAGCATTGCACTCAAGTATTTGATGGCACTGATTTCTGCTGTGGGTCGCGTTCCACCCCAGGACCAGGAGAAGCAGAGGAAACAACTCAGGTGAAGGTGTATAGAAAATCAAAATGTGGAGCATATTCTAGAACAAAGCCAGAAATTCACGAATGCCCTGTTTGCTTTCGGAAAAATTCTCCTTCAGATGTGTTTCAGAAACAAACAACCAACAAAACAACAACTGTGTGTCCAGATTACAGTAAAATGTATAAGATTATGCATACAATCACACCAAGGAGCTAAATTAGAGTTATGAGACATAATTTCTTGTTCTTGGTTTTATTTCCAGCACCTCTAAAAAAAAATGTCTGACTCTTTAGATACCTAAATGCTGTGCTGATGCTCACCTCCTTGCTGTGACCAAAACAACACAAAGCAAACCAAAGGAAACTAATGACTAGCAATAATTCAATGAAGACTTGTGATATGTTAATACACAGCCCATATATGTACAAATGCATTCTTGTTTACAATCTTCTTCTGACTGATACAAAAGAAGGTTGTACATTGTACATTTTTGATCCTTTGTAACCTCTTGAAGTTACAGCATTAAGTAACTATCAAGAAAGTCCAACTGGGACAGCTAAACTTTATTTCTGATTACTCAGACTCACAACATTTGATGTTAAGTTTGAAACAAATAAAACTAAATGCTGAAATTAAATGCCGTATTTTTCGGACTATAAGCCTCTACTGTTTTCCACACGCTTTGAATCATGCAGCTTGTATCCCGGTGCAGCTTATATATGTACGTTTATAAGCCGCAAACGTACATACAGAGGCTTATGTGTTATCTTGAATTCGTGCTTCAGGAGTGACAATCTGTGAGGGACCAAACTCAAATGAGGACAAAAAAGTGTTCAAAGTAGAAAAAGTTCAATTTACTTTTTTCAAGAATAGTGAACAAAGCATAAAGATTTAATGCAAGAATAAGTCAAAAAGGATCAATAACAAATTTGGGCCCAATTTAACTGAGGTCAACTGAACACAAACAAAACTGACCTGCAAACAAAGAAGGAAAAGCTGAAAAATAGGGGTGGAGTAACATAGAACTACCACATGAGGGAGGAACAATATAACAAAGGAACAAACAAATACAAAATTAGCTAAAGCATCATATGAAACAAATAAAGCAAAACTAACTTTAACTTAGCACAAATAATAAGTGGATATTCAAGTGACAAAATTAACCAATTAAGATCAACTTGAAACAACGTCTCCCTCCTTCAGTCTTTCAGAAAAACTAATGGTTCGTTCCAGTTTTCCTCCTTTTTAGCTGGTTTGTATCAGCAGCACCTCAAACAAAAAACAAGTGTAAGTAAACCATTCAGACAGACATTAACTAAAGTGTGCACCCATTAGAAAATATATGTCTAAATTAAATTACTAACTTAGACTAAAAGCTGCAACTAATACAAAGAAAAAACAATACTAACACGATGTGGTGGTGGTAGGAGGATCCACCACATTATCCATGGCCTCGATTTTTACATCACACACCAGGGGTGTGTCACACACACAAAAAAATAAATAAATCACAGCAAATTCTGGCTTCAACACAAAGGATTTTTAAAGACTTCTGTATGTTGTTTTGATTCCCCTAACGTAATTTCCTCAGTTAGTTTTCATTAAACAAAACACAAAATGTTTTCAATCATCCCATTGGTAGCCGCAATTCTTGAAAGCTGTTTTTCTTCTGTCATCTGTAACACCCTCAGGATGCAGCAGTGAACACAGGGGGGCCAGAGAGGATTACATCATGCACTGGAGTGTCCTTGGCTGCTCTCGTGTTCCTCAATTGTTCTTTTGTCTACAGCGGGTCAGACATCACAGTCGGCCGAATCACTGCGATGAAGCAAGGCTGTCACTGGCAGTGCTCTCGCTTACATCTGCCCATTGTTATATGAAGGTGTAAATACAAACTTGTCAGTTTAAGATTTGATGTTCATTAGCAAATTGGATCATACAATGAAGATTTACTGTGACTGCAGAGGTACATGCTAGCTGTGCAGTAATGACTTTCAATAAAAGGGTAAAAAGAAACAACAACCTATTATCAGAAATAAACTCTTTCTGGGCCCATCAAGCATATATGACATTTCAAACTGCAGCTGCAATGTTTTGATGATGCTTATGTTTGTGCTACATCTTTGACCTCTTCTGATTAATCTTTTTAACGACTGATAAGTCAGCAATAAAAAATAACCTTCAAGATCGCAACTGTCTGATGACATGAGCTCATTATATTAGTACTAATGCTTGAACATTTCACTGATATACAATTTGACATTGAGGTTTCAAAGGAGTCTCAATTTAAAATTATGCCCATGACTCAGACTCTGATATTACTAAAGTAAACACACTGCAGGTCTTTTTGAAACTTAGCCAACACAATTATAGACAATTGCTAATAATTAATTTGTCTTCTTACCCCGACAGTACTACACAGTGACACCGTCTCTGCACCGGGAGACAGGCAACTGTGTAGGTTGTGATATTGTCACTCCTAAAGCACAAATTCAAGATAACACATAAGCCTCCATACAAACACCCACATATGCTAAACAACACTTGCATAAAGTGGCAGAACAAGTCTTGGCACACAAACGCTTGACTAATTAAAATGTTCCATCAAACACACTGCAGAGGAAAGTCCCTATAAATTACACTGGGACGCCTATTTAAAATTAATTTAGTTCCTTGGTTGTGATGTTCGGGCCTACTGTGTCTCCTGATTGGGTTTCGACCTATTTACAGTCACATTATTCCCCCCGTCATACACAGGTCTGCTGTAGTCCTCTAACAGGGTGACCCATTTACCAACACTGTTTAACACACCCCTCTGCATCACTTCCTCTCCCTCAAACACACGTGCACCCATTGCTTCTTTCTCTCTCCTGATGCCACCCTGTCGCTTTCGTCCCGCTTCCAGCTGGGAAAAGCAAAAATAACTTCTGTCTTGCAGCAAAGCTAAAAACACCATTTATTGTCAGGGTCCCAGGCTCCCACGTGCAAAATCGAGTCTTTCCTTTTGTTACATAAGTGGGAAACATGTCATATGTCACATTAGTGAGTCAAAGGAAAGAAAAGGCACTTTAACTTGACTGTACTTCTAAAGCTGCTGGTTAATTTGCATGCAGATTTGTTGAAGAATGACACATTAATGCTGTAATGAAACCAGAGAAACAGTTAAAGTATTTGCCTTGTTAGTTGGTCTTCAGGTGAAGAAACATTTTTACGTTTTCTGTATGTTTCGTTTTGTACAGTAGACAAAAAGACAAAAGTATTACATGGAAATTCACCCTGTTTTCACCTTGTCTTGTGTGGACTCATTATTCATATGGTTTATATTTAAATTTTTGTAGCCAGGTGTCAAACTTACTGTTGAAAAGCTGATCCAGATGTTTGATCTGTTCCTACATGAATCAAATGACTTGGTATCCAAGCCAGCTTTATATTAACCACATCAGCCTTTTGTTTTGGAAATCAATAACACACACTGAGCCGAAGAATAATTAATTTCATCATTTACTCCATAAACTGTAAAAGCAGCAAGCACATCTCCAAAGGTCAGGCTGTCATCACAGAGATCCCAAATCAAAATGCAGTGGAGAAAAGGAAGTTTACAGACTGGAGACGGGAATCAGCTGGTACCGACTGTAAGCTGTCATCTTTAGAGGTGACCAAACAGAGCCAATGTGCAGACAGCCACTGACGAGGGGAGATTATAAAAAGATTTAAGAAACTAAACTAAGAAACTGAATTGTCAGAAAACTGGGACATGGAACAGAGCTTTGAACTACATAAGAATCAGGGCATAAAAACTAAGAATCTGGCATTATCTGGGAAAAATCAAGAGCTTATACACCAATGGATCGGTGGATGATGACGATGATGAAGCAGTTTAGGTGAATGGCATGAGCGAAGATTACTGGAGAGGATGCATATAATAGAAATGGGACACAGACTAATTACATGAGAGAAAGTAAAGGGGACATAATACACCAAAGAAAGAAAGGCTAACACTAATCTAAAAAAGCTGCACAGAAATGCACAAAGAACAAAATGAAATGAAAGAATAAATCTATAGGGAAAGACTTTATCAGCATTAATGAAGACAGGGGACTGAACAAAATATGGTAAGACCTGAATTGAAATAAAACACAGAAGAACACGACAGAAATAAACAAAATTAATTAACATAGGTATTCAAGAAAGACAATAAACTATAAAAAAGGCCTAAAGGAAAGAAAAAAATATAGCAGACGCTATGAAGCATAATGACCCAACAATCGCAAACCAAAAGTCAAAAATCCAAAAATTGTGACAGTAAACCAGAGATGAGCAATTCATTATTCTGAAGAGCCACTTGATTAGCTCTAGTCTTTGCAGTCTGTTTGTCCAAATTTTATTATTTAGAAAATTTGACAATAAATTCTAAGCATAACTTTTGTGGTGTGCTAATAAACTGAACAATAGATTGCTACATTTGTATTTTTGCATAGGTTTTATTTATTTATGTGCTAATCTAATTTTATCCCTGAGACCAGCATCAGTCCTCCACAAACAGAGCTGCGAAATCTTTGGGTTTCCAGTCAGAAAGATAAATGGCAACAGAGTGAGAAAAAAGACATGAACAATGTGCAAGCAAAGCAAGTTGTTTAGATGCTGAAAGAGGTAGAATAAAACGCAGAAAAAAGGCCTGTGTTGGAAGCACAAATTTGATCTTTGAAGTATTTTTGAAAGTAATATTAAAATCTGTCACCTCAGTATCGGGTTTTGTCCTCTTAGTTCCAGGTATGATTACACATGTAGGTGCTACACTGATAAACTGAATTGAATTGAAATTACATGGCTTACTGTATGCTCCCACTGCCCAAGAGCTGATAAATGCTGGATCTCTTGCTCGACATAAATAAATGTACGTCTAATTCTGTGATTTTATCCCCTGCAGTTATGCTTGTCAAAGATAAGGACAGAGAAAAGATTATCAGAGGTGTTTTCTTTTCCCGTTTGTCAGGCACACCAATCCAAATCCATCCTCGTTTGACATGTTTACGGCAAAGCATCATGAATATATTTGCTCTCAATAGTCAATTTTCCTGTCATGGTAATGTTCAGTTCTCCTTTCTGAACTGTAATAAGACTTAAAGCTAAGCTTAATTATCAGTGTGGAAGCTTTGAGTGACGGACAAGTGCGGTGGCTTTAAGGTCTTTGTTGTAGATGAGACTATTTAGGGCCAGCTTCAAAGCCTGCAAATACATGAGGTTTAATTATAGGGAACCAAGCCATCAATATCATGGCATTACCCCAGGAAGAAATAGGCTGAAAGCCAAGATTAGGACCACATGGAAAAAAGTGAAACAGAAAACTCCATGAAAAGAAAAACAACTGATTAGCCAGGATACAGCCAGACAAAGTCTTTGAGCTGCCAGTCTAATAAGGTTCTTTAGAGAAGCTTAAACCATCCTGATAGATCAAGCCCAAGTCTGAGCAACACTGGAGACAACTAACTGAGGAAAATGAACATATCACTCCATTACTTACTGCTCTAAAAGCTGATTTGTTCAATCTCCCAGAGCAAGAAATGTCTTTCCTAGTATCCAAACCACAAGTATGATGAACTAGACCAGGTTCTAATAACAGTCAACTGTACTAGAAAAACTAGAGGTCAGCATTATAAAGCTTAAGGATCTGGTAAGCTTGATGGCAAACTGTTATTTCTCTTTATAAACAAAAGATAACGCTTCATGGTGATGTCTTTGGTAGGCTCAATGCATGATGTATACGAGCATATTGATGGTGCATCATGCTTAGTAGTGAGCTATATTACAGTCATGTAAAGCAACTGGACATATGGATAATCAATTTGATCAATACTGAATAATTATTAACACTTAAAAAAGCCAGAGGAAGAGCATGGCATGTTTAAGCTTCAGAGTGATTTGGTGTGAAACTAAACACCATGATGAGACTGAAAGAGATGTAGCCTGCAGAATGTAGCTTGTAGCATATTAGTCTGGTAAGGGCTTTAATTTGATTTCAAAATAACGTGATACTGTCATGCTACATGTCATGGACATTCACAACACATCCCAGCCAGCCTTACTCTGGGCCGGAGTCTAAGCAACCTTACCCTGAAAGCAGGTCACAACACACTGTTGGAAATCCTCCCCAAAACACTAAAATGTATTTTAAGCAAAGACAGAACTTACAGAGAGCTCTTACTAAAGTCAATATGAAAGTACATTCCTGTAGAGTCACAAAGACAGGAGGGGCAATAATTTTAAACGGCTGGCAGGTAAAAATAATATTCTGTATTCTTCCTATAGGCTTAAGAGTAAGGGTGCAAGACAGTGGTCCTTTATTTCAGAAAACATCTAAAACTAGCTAAAATCTTATAAAATCCTGAGGTAGAATGTGTTATAGCACGATGAAGCTGAATTTGAAGTTTGAGTTGCAACTTCAAGAGGTATGCTTAACAAAAAACACAACAGTTGCCCTTTGATGTTGCCCATGTGCAGCATCAAAAGACGAATTTTTATTAGTGTAGGAAGTAATGAACAGCTCAAATACTGGTCAGTGTTGATAAAAACTTTACTTATCTACTAGAAAACTGAAGATAAAGACAGAATTTTCAGAGTAACCATAAGCTTTCACCTGATTATGAAAGGAAAAGCCAATGTCAACATTTCCATTTGGTTGAAGTAGGACCTAAACGCAGGACTGGCAGAAACAGAGAGCTGATTATGAATGTTTAAAAAAATAAATAACAAAACCCACGGAAACAACAGGAATCCATGGGAAGAGAATGACAGGGATTCAACAGGGAGATAACAAGAGGAAATAGCAAAGAGTGAGAGCAGAAGAAGTGTTTAAGTACTGGAAGAGTGAATGTGGAACAAGTTCCTGGGCTGATTGGCTGCAGGTGTGAGGAGAGAGAGAGACAGAGAGAGAGAGAGAGAGAGAGAGAGAGAGACAGAGAGAGAGAGAGAGAGAGAGAGAGAGAGAGNATATATATATATATATATATATATATATATATATATATAGAGAGAGAGAGAGAGAGAGAGAGAGAGAGAGAGAGAAAGAGAGAGAGAGACAGAGAGAGAAGAGAGGGAGTGAAAGTGAGAGCAAAAGTGGCACAGGGGAGAGGGAGAGTGGACTAGGGAATAAATTTAACACTAAAGAATGGGTGGACATAATAAACATAAGACGCCTTACATTCTGTAGAGTTATAAAGAATAACTAGACATAAAAAATAAACACTGTAAACTAGAATCACAAAGAAAGCACTGAACTAAAGTAAAACAGAAAACAGAAACAAGACTGATCTTATCAAAGGAAGAGACTGAGGATCACAGAATATCCTAAAAACTAGAATCAAACCACAAAACAATCCAGGACCTAACGTCAGGAGCTCAACGGTTCCAGTAAAACGCATTTGTTGTTCAGATACTTCTTCAGTTTCAAGTTTACTTGAATTTAGTTTTTAAATTAATAAACTACGTTTCCAAATTTGGCTCAGTTTGTCAATACTGACTTGTGACAATTCAGTTTTCTGTGAACAAATTAGAGTATGAAAATTGACTAAGGTCATTAATGATGTATATACATTATTATGTACAGTATTTGAATATTACCAGCTCTGACTGACCAAGACCTGGTCATTTTAACTAAAATATCACAAAACAGACTCTAAACTCAGGAGGCTTTACATTCTGTTAACATATAACACTCTCTTAAAACACAAAACGGCTGGCGATACAGTTCATGTTCAACACTATGGATAGTAGATTGTGTCACACTAATGCAAAGCCTGTGGCAAAGTTAAATGATTTAAACGTACAAGTCGAATAATCTGAAGGACATAGAGTAACACAAATCTGTTATCAAACACAAACTCAATGATTCATGTCCAATATAAAAAAATTCTTTAATACGATTATTCAGCAGAGTGGAACAGTCTGTTTTATGAGTTCACAGTGCCATATTTTATCTAATAGTTATAAAAAAAAGTCACTTTTTCACACTGCATGGGGAAGGGAATTATAAAATTATGTGTAAAGCACAAATAAGATGCAAAAAGGACTGCATGGGCGTTCAGTGATTCAGAAATGCGCTGCAACAGCAGCTATTAGTCAGATTAAAGTCTTAGTCAACATCTGTAAGTTAATGAAGCCATCAAAACAGGTGGTTGTCATATTAGCAGAAATCTGCCATTAACCCAATTCCTTTCTGTTCAGTGGTGCATATGAAATATTTAGAGTGTGTATAAATGTTTTACACATAGACTGTCTCCAGTTTTTGCCACTGATTTGCTCAAACAGGTTTTAAAGCTTTTTTAAAGTATTTAAAACAGTCTACCTATTCCACCACACAAAGTCTGAAGCCTAACTGTGAAGACCGCAAACGGACACAAAATTGTTTTTATAGCCTCCCTTCATGTTGATGCTGAGGATCATTGCTAATCAGGCTTAAAACTGAACAAAACCAAATCATCATATTCTTCTCGGATAAATTTTCTTTTAACCTGTATGGGAATTTGATTTTATCCTAAACCCCCCCCCAAAAAAACAAAACACCAGTAAGACATCTGTTACGAATGACAGCAAGATCAGAGGAAATCCTTACCTTATGTCTGCACTTAAGCACCACTCCATATGCACCTGGCAGAAATGAAGGGGGGGGACAAAACAAAGATCAGTAACATGCACTTATGATGCTACTCTGATATTATGTTTTGGCTTGTAACCTCATGCAAAGACGTCTTTAAGGAACAGAGCAGTAAAGATCAGGTAGTGAGGAGGAGGTAAACCTTCTCTCCCACTGTTTAATGCCTGGATCTTTGTGAAATCTTGACCCAGAAGTCACCCTGTTGCATTCTGTCGTTGTTAAGGCATTTGGACTATGTCCATATACTGTAGCTAGATATGGTTAAATTTATACATCAGGTCAGTCCTTTAAACCTGAGATCCCCAACCATCAGGCTGCAGACTTCTACAGGGCAGTGACACCAGGCTGGGGTGTAAAAAATAAATATGTTTTGTAATTTCCGTGTGATTGAGAATCAGAGCATCAGAGTGGTTCATTTTGAAAGAACCACTCTGATCTGCATCTGTATGAACTCATCAGCATTCATGACTAGGTGAAGCGTCTCACTCTTTCCAGGTTGCTGCTTTTGCTTTAGTCGGTGCAGCTAACACACAACTACCCCGAGTCCAACAGTTTGCCCAAAAGAGCAAGTTTGGTCTGTGGTGAGCAAAAACCCTGCTTCAAGTCTTACATGTACACATCAGAGTGCATGTGAAGGTGTCACACCTGGAAAAAGGTTTCTGAATACAGAAGACCAGAGCGGATGTTTTGTGCTTTAAGAGAAAAAAAAGCTAAATCTTTTTTCAAAAGAAAGAAAAAAATCCCATCTAATTTCAGCATAAGTCTCTTTTTTTAACATGCTGGTGATTATATCATGACTGTTTTACTTCAGATGCAAAGTTTCAAAACAGTCAAAGTGGGTCATGAACAGTAGATTTGCTAAAGAAACAAGCAACCACCTCCATGAAGATGAATCGGTGACGACACAAATCCGAAAGATTTAAAAGATAATGGTTTTACAACATATACTTGTGGATAACACAACACCACTGCAAACTACATACCATTAGTGTTTTTGCTTTACTGTGGGGAGCTTGATATAATCTTTTTCCAGAAAGATAGTCATGCCAAGGAAGCAACTTCACATTAAAACAAACCCAAAAAACTGCAACCTATTCAACCTGCAAGCAACTTTAGAAAAAAAAAAAACAAGCCAAAAGGTGCTTATATTAATAACTTGGCAACACTGTTCATAAAGCAAGCCAACAACCCAAAGCACACACTGTGTTTTGAAGAACGATAACAATATATCATAATAAAAATGAATAGCTGTCTTGCTGTACATTGGATTTTAACACAAAATGAATCAAAATCAAAGGAAACATGAACCCAAATAAAAATAAAAACAAAATGTGGTCTTGTGATTTACTGAAAACTTTTTTTTTTACATATTGCCACAAAATCAGGTCACACCAGATGTTAAAGGAGTTATGATATATTTAATCAGTATTGAGCTGTTTTTTTTAAGATTTCAAAGTCTTCTAAGGACAGCAGTAGCTGCATTCTCTTGCAGTCTGTTAACTGCTAATGCTTGTAATTTTCTCAAGTATAATTTAATACATTCCAGAGATAGATATTAAGATATTATTTTCCTTTCTATGTTTGACATGAGCATAGCTTTTTAAAGTGTGGTTTGAGGGAGCGCCTGTGAAACTCAACGTTTCTTGCCAAGCTGGAAGTGGGCGGAACATGCCCTTTAGGCTGCTGGAGGACTTCTTATGTGGAGCACCAGCAAAAAGATGTGGTGCATTTTTTCACTCCTTGTGTCAAAACGAGAAGAGGTTTGAGAAGATGTAAGCAAATGCAATTAGGAAACAACTGCTAGCTTTTGCATGGAGAGAATGAGGTCAGCAGATGAAATTAGATTTTAAGCAATCAGAGGGAGTAGGTAAAGGATTCAAGTTCAACTCGGGGAAAAATGGGCAAGTATTCCTAAAACAAATGTCGCTTTCATTGTTGAACCATAATATCACAATGAAAATTTTTTTAAAAATGCAACCTTTAATTTAGTAAGTCTTTCAGCGATTAGGATGCTCTCATGTTAAGAAAGTAGTTTATAGTCATTCAATCTATTTTATTGGCAAAATTTGCTCAAAATAAATGTAACAGAAGCATTTTAAGCTTTTTTTTTTCTTTTTTCTTTTTTTTAAGTTGAGCTCCATGAACTCAATGATAAACCCTGTTTACAGTGTCAGAGTGATGCAAGGGAAAAATACATTTTGTTCCACATTACCAAATTTGGAGTTTGGTAAAACCATATTAACACTTTCATTGTCAATGTGCTTTGGTCTGATGACACTCAGATTAAGCCTTTTTGTAAAGGGGTTAATCCAACTGAAAAAAAAAAAAGAATCAGGTTTAAGGCTTGTTGCATTTGTTTGCAGAAGTAATTTTGTCGTTTAATAAAAATATTATTTTAAAATTTTGACATATCATCTACAATCTGTAGTGGATTTTCATCAACAGCTACAACATTTTCCTACTGATGTCTGCACATCCCACAAGCTTCTGCGTATTTCTCAGAATAAAAAAAAAAAATTTGCTCATAATCTGCCCGCCTGCTATAAAACTGTAAAGATGCAAAATGTGGAGCATATACGATAAAAGTTATGAATAGAGTCCTGCCGCACAATGCAAAACACTAAAACTCTCATGAAAAACACGCAGCATGACACATCAGCATCCCAAGTGGTGCAGATCATCAGCATTAGAGCTGGAGGTTAACAACACCATTTAATCTGCTGTGTGAAACCACCCACCTTCTCCCACAATGCCAAGGACTTCAAACTTATTCATCACATCACAGAGAGCGGGGTCTCCTCCACCAGGTGAAATGCGCTGCTTAGACTTTAATAGGGACACTCTTGCTTGGACCAGCAGCCGATCGGGTCAGCTGCAGACTCGCGGAGAAACATGGCAGGCCTCTGACAACAAGCCATCTTTACTCCTCCTCTTTTCACAGCCCTGTTTTTCCCACAGCACACACTACTTAACGTCCTCTAAATGTCAGTTTCCTTGTATTAAAATATCTGACTGGAGTTCTTCTAAATGTCCTTTTACTCCATATCTTTGTGTTGCTGCTGTGCCTTTATCCAAAACTCCACATGGGGGAATCTGGAAGAGAAAACAAACAGAGAAGTGTTTGAATACTTTGCCTGGAGATCACTCCAATCTCTAATTCATAATGCTTCACACAGTTGGTGGAGCACTGGCTGTAAACCACGCACATGAAAATACAAGGCACATAGAGTAAAGGCATGACTTTGACACATATTCTACCTCATATCACCTTTCTTATGCAACAATTCCTGATCACAGAGTAGCAGTGATGTTAAGGCTAATGTACTCTAAAAGTAGGTCTTTTCCTGATTCAATTTCTCTAGAGGGTTGGATTATTAAACTCGTTTCACTTCTTAATGCATGAATTATTTCTAATTTGAAGTGCAGAATATCTAAGGTAGAAATGTTTTGGAGTGCTAGGTTGAAAGTAGAACCACATAGTCAGAAACTGGTGTAAGAAGTCAAAGCATCATTAATGCTACGACCTGCTAAATGCAAAGTTGAGTCCAAGTGTAGTTTTGAGTTCTTAAGGGTCTCTAAGTACAGTTCTTAAGATTTCTTTTCCCTTAAATAGTTAAAAAAAGAATGCCAAACCAGATGTTTAGCTACACTATATAAAAAGATATTCTTGCTTTATTATTGCTAATATCTGACATTGTCAGTCTAAAGTTTTAGATCAGTTGGGATGATCAAAAATCATTTCTATTTGCAAAAACCAAAATAACGAGAGACAGATTTTTTGGGAAATTTTGCTAAAAATGTTTCAAAGATAAAATTTTACATATTATACTAAATTTCCTGAACTTTTAAACAATTTGCGAAAACTCAGATGACGATATCCTCACTTTTTTTTTTTTTTTTTTTTTTTTTTTACCTCCAGATAGGTTTATTCATTCAGTGCAGTTTTAGCTGTAATTCCTAACTTTAACATTTTAGTCTTGTTTACAATCCATATTCATATGGGTTATAAAGGTTTTGCAACCAAGCAAAATCTTTAAATTATAAATTAGCACAGTGTAACATAACCCCAACAAAACCCCAAATGTGGATTTCATTTAGTCATTAACAAAGTGTTTAAGAAACTGTATTTGATTAAACAAAGCAAATAAAAAGTTAACTTAGTTTCATTTTTCTGGGCTTAAAATTTCAGACTTTTAGTTTGGATAAGTTTGCATGGTCTAACTTGGTAAAAAAAAACAAACAAACAAAAAAAAACGGTCAACTCTACATCTTCACAAAACTATATCTATGGACAGACAGAAAACAAAGCTTGATCATTAGATGCAGCAGCAATCGATTACACAACACTAAACAACTTAAATAATTCAGAAGTGTCATCATATTGAAAATGCCTTGCATAATTTTACTTTCACAAGTGGCATAAAAACCGAGCCTCTAGATAGAGCACATAACTTCAGGACTTGGCAAAAGAGCTGCAGTGTAAATCTAAGTTTCTGTGACAAGACAGACTGTGTGAAGGACACTGGATTATGCAAACATTCATGGACGGAATCCCAGACAAATGAATCCAAAAAACAAAACTGCAAGAAGGCACCTTAAAAAGAAGAGGATGGAAATTTGATCAAACAAAAGAAGCACATTCTTTACTCAATTTGCAATGAGAGCATTTTTTTGTGTTGTGATGAGATCTAGCACAGCTGGAATGAAACTGACTGGGACTAATAAAGGATGTGTTTGTTTTCCTGAGGGTAAATCACAGAGATGAGTGTGTAATGGATTGTTGATGGATCAGTACAAAAGCTGTTAAAATACTAAATGAATAGAAGGGCTCCACTGACACTATTATCAACAATTTCCTCAGAATCTAGAAGCTGCAGATGAATATGTCAAAACTCTTAAATGCCACAAAAGAGATTCTAAGAAAAAATCTTTGAGAAAAAAACAAAAACAAAAAAACAAAGACAAGAGCTGGTCTGGTCTATTAGACTACAGTATTCTTTAATCAAAATTGAATAAGAATGAATGTATATGGGTTTCAGACACTGCACAGAGTTTATTTATGTCTCCCCACCTGTTTTGCTTGTTTCAGTGAAAAAGCTAAAGAAGTATTTGGCCCATTGTTTGTATATGATACAATCATCCTTATCAGTGGGTCTTTATAATTACAAGGAAACATTTATGTCAATGACAAAACACCTGGAAATAAGATTTCAAATGATCCCAGCTTTACATTAGAAACTGAAAACCCACAATCATGTTAGAATGCTGGTATGTCATGTTACAACATGCCAACATCCAATTATGTGTGGAAGAATGTCAAAATATTTTGGGTATTTTTTATATGGAATATTTTTATCAAATGTTAAGATTTATACCAAAACATGTGGATGCAGTAGTGGTATTACAAGGCCGCAGTGCTGCTAAAACTCTGCCAAATCTCCTCAAATTCCTCTGCCTGTTCTCTACCTTCAAATATGTATATTTTTTATGATTCCAGAGGTCAGGCGTTTCCTGTAACTCTTCTCTTTTTTTCCCTCCAGGGGTTTTTGTGGGCTCTAGAGTCCCTTATTTGACAGTAGGCTGACAGGAAGGGGTAAGGAGAGGGGGGAAGACATGCAGCAAATATCGCTGGGTCCGGGAATCGAACCCGTGACGGCCGCGTCGAGGACTCAAGGCCTCCAAATGTGGGTCACGCTATCCCCTACGCCACCACAGCACACCCCAAATATTTTCAACACCAAACCAGATCATCATAATTTTATTCAATTTAGACATTCAGGATCTCAAAGCCAATTGTTGACCCTTTAAGGGTTCTTGGGAAGCATAACTTTGCTTTAATATTTGAAATTCTGCCTCTCAGAGCATCAACAATAACTTTTTCTCCCTTTAATCAACATGTGATTGTGAGTGAGGGTCAAGATCAGGCAGACAACCTTAAGTAACAATGTATCATTTGTCTTTCTTGTAAGTGAATGAAAAATGTAGAAGCCTTCCATCAGCCAGCTGACTAGCTGTGCACAGCAACAGCTAGGGGAGGGGGGATGTTAAAATACTCTATACTTCATACAACCAGAGAAAACCCCAGTTTTTCCTGCACTTTCCATGGCAACTCATGAAAAGGACTTTAAACCTCCAGATGGTACAAACTACAATCTGAACCACACCTGAATCAAATGGCTGGATTAAATCTTCCGCATGCAGTCCAGATCCACTAAGTCCTGCTAATAACCTGATTATTTGATTCAGAAGCAGGAACACATCTCAACGCATTTGGCACCTTTGTGTGTTAGAGGTTGTGAAACTGTAAAAGTACCAAATTTGGAATAACCTAGTTAGATTGAGATTTGAAAGAAGTCGGTTTCCGGTTGGACATGAGAGCGAGATCTCACAAACAATAATGAAAAAAAATGTAAAATGTGTATTTATTAAAAAAAAAAAAATAATCTGTTTTGATTTGCACTACATTAAGAAACTGCATTTTGGAAAGATTGTATACACTTTTGAGCTTCTAGTCTTCTATGGCTGAACGTAGGAATGGAAACTAAAGCATCGTTTATCCAAATTATAGGGATTAATCATATGTAGGTGCACCCTTTGCTACTACAGTTTTAGCTCATTGGGAAGGCTATCCAGAAGGTTTAGGAATATGTGTTCATGGGATTTTTTTGACCATTTTTCCAAATGCATTCTTCCAAATGCAAACCCCAAAGGCATTCGGTTGAGGCGAGGACTACATGTGCAGACCAGTCAAGTTCTTCCACACCAAACTTGCTCATCAATGTCTATAGAGATTCAGTTTTGATGCGTTGGGTACGGGGGGTGAGAGTGTAGTTTGAGAACTGTTCACACAGAGTCAGGAGAAAAGAATTAAGAGTTCATTTCACTAGAACTAAAGAGACAAACTCAACTCTAGTTGTTTTCTATTTAAGTCAATTTGACAGGAAATGTCTGAAGTCACAACATTATAAGACAAACAAATCCAGTTTATAACAACCAGCCCCAAACCATAGTCTCTTCCGCTCAAGCCAGGATCATCTGACCCATTGAGGTCTCCTGGCAAAGAGGAAACAGAAACGTGTCAGTCATTGCCAGATAACATGTCTTCACTGCTCCAGAGTCCGGTGGTCTCTGCATCTTTGCATTTTCTATTGCCTCTGAGTGGTTGAGTGAATATTTCTTGCAAGATAGTATATTTTCATAATATAAATAAACACTGACAAAACTGCAAAACAAATGTGACAAATGCATTTTAAACTGAGAGTCTAACAGTAAATATGAATACAGATGTCTTTGGTTTAAGTGGGAAGAAAAAAAAAATCCTATTCCCATCTTGCATCCAGGTTCTGTTGGAATACTTTTTCCAATAATGCTGTGTGTCCAAAAAGCAGAGATGAGAAAATAATAACAGTTAAAAAGGTTCTTTGGTAATTAATCTTTTTCTAAACTAGAACCATTAAAGTTCCTTCCAAAATTGGCTCAACTAGATTTGTAAAAAAAAAAAAAAAAAAATTTTTATTCAGCAGAACAACAGAGCAAAAAGCAAAAGAAGAAGAAGAAAACACTTTAATGTTGATTTGGCTCATGTGCCCGTGTGTGGGCGTTTTCCTATGCAGTGTGCAATCCACACATCTTAGGCTTTCCAGGGAAAAGAAATGAGATGTGGATGTGCAGGCCATCAGTGGAGGACATGGTGCTGAGGGGGAGGTAACAGACAAGTCGGAGAAACTTGAAATGCATGAAGACCTGAACATTTTTATTTTTTACCTAAAATAGTCAAGGACGTGCTTTAATGAGCTTTCTTGTTAAACTTAATGAATTAACCAGTAATGTCGAAAGAGACACAGATAGAAAACCGAGGGCTGTGCTCAAAAAAGAAAAACGGAATAGGAACAAGTGAGTTTGAGTGTGCGTGAAATTAATAGCTTGGCTCGGGCGTCCGCGTGCACGAAGGAGTGTGCGCTTGCGCGTGACTGTGATGAGGAAAGGAGGGAGAAGCATGGAGGCTGGGGGGATGGAGGGGTAGTAGCTAATGCTGCTCTGCTCTCTCTCTCTGCACCGAACTGCGTCTCTGCCGCCGCTGCGGAGCGGAGCGCAGCACCATTCCATCGCTGTCCACGCGTTTCTCAACCTACACAGCAACCAGTGCACACATCATACAGAGCAGCCGGAGTACGCTCACCACAGTGCAGCACAGAAATATACACTGACAGGGCAAATCCACAAGAATGACATTCACTTCCTGCGCGCACAAGGGCGAAATAAATCAGGTGGTAACGAAAAGCACTGGCGATCCAACCAAAGCGACGTTTACCTGCATATGCGATATGTCGCCTGTGTGTGGAGGAAGCAGTGAGCATCATTCCCTGGGATTATGTGGGGAGGTGAAGAAACATCCTGTGGAGCGACAGGGGCGAGAAAAAAGAACCACGGCCTGCGCGTCGTGACACGATCAAATGTCCTCCCCACTCCGGCTCTGGGGGCAGATAAGACCTGGATCCGCAGACATAACGTCGATGACGGAAGGGTCAGTGTACCGTCAACAGTTCTTCGGAGGCTCCGCGTTCGTAGCCTCAGCATCAGCTGGTTATAGCAGCAAAATCGTCATTCCTGTGAGCGACGCAGCCGACAGCCAATAGAAACGTGCGCGTTCCAGCAGTGCGCTTGCATCCACCGCGAGCTGCGATCAGATAAAACTTTGATTAGATCCAGCGCAGCATCTGTTGAATGGAAAGTATTTTGGATGCCACTCGCCTTCCTCTGGTCGCAGAACAACAGAATCAGGTCTGTCTGCAAGACCCACCGATTAACAATCTCCTTCCTTCCTGCCTGCCTCTCTCACCTCCGTCTCCCCTTCAGGATTACACTAATTGAGGAATCAGAGGAGTTATCAGAATTCCTCAGAGTCTCGACCTGTTTCATAACCAGGAGACGTATTTTTAATCTGCACCTTCACGTCAGATGGATGGTTGTGCAAAAAAATAAAAAATAAACAAAAAAAAAAATGGAACTTATTCTGAAGGATATGCAGTTTGACCTCTGCAACAAAATTTAGCTGAAATTGAAGGTGAAAACGGTCCTTCTTACTTACAATTACATTATCACATCAATATGCAAAGATTTTTGATGAAGTATCAAAAAAGATGTAAAAAATCTTAACTGGAACAAAAAAGAAAACATAAATATGTGGCTTTTTGCTACATTTACTTTTGTAATTTTGTAAGTGAAACAAAACAGGAATTAATATTTTCTCTTCATAATTTCATTTGCAGGAAGAGAAATAAACAGGAAAAAAATTATATAAGAGTTCTTATATTGAACTCTTTGAATATAAGAGTTCAAAGTTGAACTCTTATAGGCTATTTGCAAAGAGTTCAACTTTGCAAATACAAGACATTTTTAAATATGACTGAGACTTCTTATCAGCAAAAAAAGATAATCAAAATACGTATGCATTGTTATTAGTTTCAACACTCATGATGGCATCTTGCCTTTGGCTCCCTTCTGTGGAGAAGAAGAGCAGATCCATGAGCAAACTGTCTCACTGACACTTAAAGCCACACAAATTTGAACGTGTTGAGGAAAATTTATTTGTCTATGAATAAAAGAACAATACATTCAGAATGCACTTTTATTGAGCTTCAAATGACAACATGGACAAGAACATAGATATAGAATATTATGAAAGACTGAGAAGACCAAAATTGTTATGTAAACTGTATACAAAAGGTAACTAATAACACCATTTGTAGGTAAAGATTACCTGCCCGATGGCTGCTTAAATACACATTAACAGCTTAAATAATAACTTGAATACAGAATCAGAATTCCTTTTATTGTCATTGTGCACAAAAGAAAGCAGCGAAATAATAATAATAAAAAACATAATTACGTATTTCATATAATCAGAAATTGTTTATTAATTAAGTTTTTTTTTAATTTTTTTAGATCAGACAATAATTTAGCTGAAAAAGTTGGCAAACTGGTCATTCATCTCAGAGCTGCTATTTGTTCCCATCAGGATTTAACCTTTAACCTTTAAATCAGAGAGCGATTTAAAAACATGAATGACATTCGTCTGCGCGTGAGCCCCACCGTCTGTTCTGAAGCGGAAACATGAGGACATTTCTGTCCAACGAGAGCGACTCATTATTAATTCCCCTCCTTGTGACCGCTGGGTTGTTTTTTTTCCCCCCGGAGCTCCGGTGGAAAAGATGAATTACAGCACTGCGTTGTGGACATGCGCGGAGCTGCAGCGAATATGGCGGCTTGCATTTGATGGAAAGTGAGGAGTCTCTCATCAAAACAGCCCCGCTCTCACGGTTTGTACCGCTGCTATCTCGTAAATAGTCTCGTGGGCCGCAGGTGACGCGTCTCCGCCCGGGTTCTTTTCGCGGCTGCTCGCCTTAACCTGCTGCTTATCTCCGCGCACTGATAGGTTGTTTATACTGTAGCTATTCTGTGCAGACGGACGGAGAGAGAGAGAGAGGGAGAGAGATAGAGAAAAGGGGGGCTTGGCGCTTACTGTAGCTACTCTGAACTCTGCAGATATCCCTTCGCTTTTTGATGGCTGGCTTCCTGCAGAGGCTTGCACTGAAACTAAGAGGGGAAAACAAATAATCTCCCGCAGCATCCAGAGCCACGCCGTAGCTGAAATGTAAGGTTAGCAGTGTGTAGCCTGTGCAACGAGCGCCGTCCCGCCCACAAAATGTGCCCGTAAACCAAATGAAAATGCGTCACAGACTTTTTCTTCACCTTTTATTTTGAGCCCCGCTTTCTTCAGCTTTTTGCCATTCCCAGCTAGTTAAAAAATGAAAAATAATTAGACGTTTACTCCGATCAATAACACAGGGCGTGCAATTACCTCAACATTTCATGGTGTGATTCACGACCATGAAAGAGGCGTTTAAATAGTCCAAACGTGAACTAGTGGGGCTTCATAAGTTGTTTAATGTGATGCGATGCAGCGGCTCACTCCCATCTCCAGGATCTGAGCAGCAGTAATATGAGCCTTCAGGCTTCTGCCGGTCAGTCAACACCAACAGGGTCCAACAACGGGGCTCTTTCTTTCAGAGGATTTCACATCCAACTTTTACTTTTTCTTTTTGTGTCGTTTAAGAAATAAAAGATATTCGACGAAACAGCATCTTAACAATTTCCTTAAAAAGTCTTTAGTCATAAAATTGTGCCAGCAAGTTTTATCAAGTCAGTCTATCTAAATTACTTACTGATCTGAAGTATTTGCTTCAATAGAAGTGTTGCCATTTTTTCTTGTTAAGTAAAAATGTGGAAAAGTTGTGGCAACAGTGCTATTTTCTTTATTAGCTTATTAAGTTATGAATATTATTTTCTTTATTGTTATGAGGAACTCAGAAAGTGCTGCATCTCTGCATTGCTGTTCTAAAACGCTTTAACATTGTTGAAAACTTGCAGAATCATTTCCGTCCTTGATTCGTGGCATTTTTTTTTCTTCAAATTACTTGACTAACTAATCTGTTCGTTTATGACAAAAACTTACTGTGTGATGGTGTTGTTTTTAGGTGGAAAAACGCATCAAAGTAATTTATTAACATTCTTATTGCATAGTCAATAACCCCTTAATAGAATATATAAATATATTGTCATACTAAAAGACTATAATTTTTCTTACATGATCTGATAAATCAGAGAAATTTTACTATTGCATCTTTTCAGAGATTTTAGTTGTTTCCCTGTTGATGATTTCCAAAATAATTGAGGCAAAGAAAGTAGAGCCCTTATGCTGGTTTTTATTCAAAATAATATATTCTTTCTGCAAACATATTTTTGTGATCACATAAAGTTTAAGATGTCTTTTTGATCTTTATTTTTTCAACACTAGTTGTAGTAGTAGTTATTGGGTGAAAGCAAATTACAGTGAAAACAGTCTCACAATACAAAGTTTGCTCTTTAGTGTATTCTTTTTATAAATATGTTAACCTTTGACTGGCTGTTTGGATTGCGGGATAAGCATCTTCCTTTTAAAGTTTTGTTTCTCCCAACATTCATAAATGACCTATTGAAATTACATTGTTCATTCATGTTATGACTAAAGTAGACGTCTTAATGCTATTAATTAGCAACACTTGGAGTGTGTCTCTGCATTAAATGATTCAGATTTTTTTCCTCCAATACTAGATGAAACGAGAAAGAAATAATAGCTGCCTCACATTTCTGAAGTAAAGTTTTACATAAAATCAGGTCTTAGGCCACGTTTTAAGCCTTACCACAGTTTAGATTTAGTTAAACTTTATCCAAATCCCAGGTCAATGTTAGAGCCAGTGGAAATGAGGGCAGTAAAAATTAAGTGCTTCCTGGTCTGCAGGGCAGTTCAGTTTGACCCTCCTGAATGAAACACACAGACCAGAGCAAACACACACAGGGCTTTCTTTTTTTTTTTTTCCGGAGAGCAGGAATCCTTTTCAAGTCCTCACATCCACACATCTTAATGGCTTTTTATGGCAGCTTGAGCTGCTTTATGATTCCTTCAGACTAAAGGATTCACTCTTCAGGAGGAAGGAAAGCTGTGCTGCAGTTCATAAGACTTTGCTCACACGAGTGAAGTCTCTCGCAGAGATTTTAACCTTCAAACTAATGGATCCGGTTCGTAGCTCTTAGCTATTTTGCTGTTATGGATTATATTTGTTTGGCATCTTGAGTTGTTTATGGACTTTCCAGTGCATGTAGTTTTCATAAATCTAATTTTGACTTTTGTGACAACACTTCAGTTAAAATTTTGCAGAAATGCTTTATTTAATTGTCTTCACCTCACTGCAGTAGAAGGCAAATATTAGCGTTGCTGCAAAGCTTTTTGGGATGGAAGAATGCCGCGAAACCCGAATGGTGAGAACTTGCAACAGATGTTCTAACCGAGTGCGTTTTTAACTCTGTTTTTTTTTTTTTTTTTGGCAAATTTTAGATGGTAGCTAGTGAATAACAAATTTGAAAAGTAGATTTAAAAAATGCTAGCTACTAATGCAGAAGGAGAGAAAAAACAAAATCTACCCAAATATAAAGACCTTTTGCTTTTGTTCACAAATGTTCCTTTATCCCGCTGTGAACAAACTCAATGAAGACCCAAAGGTTGCAAAAAACAAGGGCTGCAAATGGATAAACAAAAACAGAATAATACAGAGCTTTTATTCTGTTGATCAACAAATGGATCAACAGAATAAAACCAAAATAACCAGGAGGTTAACAATAGAGTGGAGTTATAGCTTTGAATAAATGTGTCACTTAATAAAGTCAGACGTTTCTCCCAGATGTGACGTATGTAGAAAAAACTTTTTATGTGCAATACATGATGCTCCCCACATTTATTGGCACAGATAGTTTACATCTGCAAAAAGCCTTGAAATACGTACATCTTCTGTTGCAGGAGCTGTGCTTAGTATAGAAAAAAATGATGAGCATATAGTTTGTGTGAATGTTTTATCTCTCTCCATTTTTCTCACTGTGTGTAGTGGAAAAACTAAGTTTGTCTGTGTTCCACTTGATTTAAATGTTTGCTCTGACTGATGGAGAGCAGATTTGGGTTATTTAGATTCATACCACTTTGCTTGAATGGCACATTGTCTCACCGTTTCTACTTTGAAGAGTAAACCAATGGACCATGCTAGAGAGGAACATGCACAAAATGCTTTTTTTTTTTTTTTTACATTTAAGCTTTAGGAATCACTTGGGTTGAAACTAATTGTAACTGTTGTTGACTTAAAATAAAAAACTTTTGACATTTTTTTCCGTACTTAATCTCAAATCGTAAACAAAAATCTAAATAAATCATAAATATTTTTACGAGGCAGGTCACTGTCATGTCAGTGTAATAATGTCACTAGCGTTACATTATAAACCTATTTTTCTCAACACTAATTATGCTGAACACAAAGAATGAAGTAATACAGCAGATGATGAGTGCTGGGATTTTTTTAAACAGAAAAATTGATATTCAGTTACTGAACTACCAACACTTTGATTTTTGTTCTAATATCTACGTGTAATTTCGACAGTAATGTAAAACAGCAATGTTTGGATGAAATCAGATCAAAAGTTTCAGATGTAATCAAAACCAGGACTTGTTTAAACTTATGATGTATTCTGAAATATTTATAAATTCAGGTTACTTTAGCGTTTTGATAACGATTACAGGTTGTTTTTTCCTCTCTTTTGTTAGGTTTCTGTTTAGCCCTCTTGTCTGGTCATCATGGGACGGACGCCGCAAAGAGGTACGAGTACGTTGTTCTCGGGTTGTCCGGTCTGAGGTCTTTCAGGATTTTACCCCAATCCGAATCTTAGACGCATCACAGAGAGTGCCTACCATTTCAATAATGTCGTTGGTGTTTAATGTTTACAACGCAGTCAAAATGTTGCCTCTCTGTCGTCTTGTTCTCATCGTTGGATTGTTGTTTTGATTTCAGATCCAAAAGAGGAGAAGAAGGAGAGGCGGAGCAGCATCACAGCAGGCTCTGCCCTCGACAAATCAAACGGTCAGATATTCTGCTTTTCTTTGTTGAACTTTTCAGTAAGACTTAAGTGTTAATGCCTTATTTAGTGGTTTTCTTAAATTACTTTTTGGAAAACTGAACAATAAGCTACCGCGAAACTGCTCAGAATTAGCCGCTGTGCATTCATTTAGATCTTAAGCTGCTATTTATTGTGTCTGAGCAATTTAATTGCATATTTTGTAAAGTTTTTTATTAGCTGTGTATCCACAGATAGTGTTTTATTTAGCAACAGTTGATTAATGGCTTAATCTTTATTATTTTTCTTCTGTTTAGCTATTCATAATGTATGTCCAAGTAAGAAGCTTTTAATCAGTTTGCTGCTCTTATCTTTGTTAACAGAGCCGTTTAGCTGGGAAGACTATCTGAGAGAAACCTCATCTGTTGCAGCGTCACCTTCTTGCTTCAAACAGGTAGCTAATCTTCACAGTAAGATGCATTTTTGCTCTGTTATTCCATCAATCCCCAAAATCTATCTCTTTATTTTACTACAGTATTCCCTTCATGTTTGTAGCTGTTCTGTTTTCTACGTTAGCATTGCGTCGATGCAGCTGCTGCTTAGCGAACACTTTGAATGTCCTGTAGTCAATTTTATAAGCAAAGGTTAAAAACTATAACAGCTATTTATTGTCGGGGAGTTCTTGTCTCAAAATGATCACATTAGCAAGAACAACTTCTTGAAATCAACTGTGTTATTAAATGACCACATACAAAACTACAGAAAGTATACAAGAGTGATATGTTGGCATACGATTTAAAAACAAGTAGCGACTGAATATCATTCCAGTGGAGATGCATTACAGGCACATACTGTAAAAGAAAAAATGTTTAGCTTTTTACTGGCAGAGAAAATCAACCTCTTGTATTGTCAAGCTTGACGACAATATATATTGCATCTCTATAGAGAGGCATTAATTGGCAAAAATCTGTCATTTTTTGCCTTATTCTGCCTTGACTGGTCATTGGATGGTTAAATAGTAGAAGGTCTGACTTTTTTCTTGTTTGTTGATTTATTTGGTCCTTAAGCAAATTAAAGTTCAATGGACTCTTTTATGCACTTCAGTAAAGGTCAGGGACATGTGCTATTGTTCTTCTCTGGACAGTGTTTGCTTTTGATGGAGGAATCAACATGAAGGGCTGATTAACCAATCAGAATTGGACTTGTGTCGAAAAGATATTTAAACAATTTAAACAGTTAATAAAAAAATGGCTGATATTATTTTCCTTTTACAGCTCAAGACAAACCAAAACATCAGTCTTTTATTGCAGCCAGAATATTTCCTCGTCTCTGGGGTTGCTTTCATGTTCAGAGTTGTTAAGATGTTATTACGTTACTTAATAAAATAATTGGTTCACATTTAAGGTTTAACATCTTATTCCACATTTAGGGTAGAATTAATCATACACATCAAGAGTGTTTTAAAGATTTTAGATTTTTTTTCATTAGTGAAATAAAGTCAGTCATATTAGAGGAACAACTGGCATGCATTGTCAGGTTAACATAAAAGTTTTGAATTTATATAAAAATCATATGTTAACTATGTTCCATCTATATATAAATAAATTTTCATGTGGGCTAAAAATCTACCACGAACATTTGGAAGTGACCTGGAGAAAACTATTACAATAGGAGAATAGTTAAAGTGTAATCCCTTTATTTTCTGTTGGATTCAAAACTACGACCTATTTTATGTAACCTGCTGCACAGTTTTCTTTTCTTTTACAGCCAATCTTTGCTGCATTTACTTTCAGAAATAAAACACATTTTTTCAAAAGGAAAATAAAAAGTTGGCCAAAATCAAAATCAGCAAGTCAGACCAGTTCTGTTCAGTAGAAATCTGTTTCATATGGCAGCCATATGAACAGAGACCAATTAAAATGACCTTAGGGTGTCTTTTCGTCTCTCTGCAGTCTAGAATCCCCCCTTCCAATGATTTCAAAGCGGGTATGAAGCTTGAGGCTCGAGACCCTCGCAACTCTAACTCGGTGTGCATCGCCACGGTGATGGGCATGATGGGGACTCGCCTGCGACTACGGCTGGATGGCAGTGACAACACTAACGACTTCTGGCGGCTTGTGGACTCTTTGGACATCCAGCCAATAGGAACTTGTGAAAGGACTGGAGACATGCTGCAGCCCCCCCTCGGTGAGCGTCTTTAACCATAAGGTCTCACAGTTGGATTTCTAACCAGTAGAAATTGTATAAATAGTTTAGCTTTGATTTGAGCTGCAAAACATGTGACATACATTAGAGAGATTTGGAAGGAAAATTGGACTTTGGACTTTTTAACACTTTCTTTTCTTTAGTTTTAAGTTAACGTTTGTTTTGAAAACATGTGTTAGGTTGAGTAATTGCAGAATTCAACTTAACTGAGCATGTAAAAGATAAAACAGAATCACAGCAGGGACACTGTTAGCCATCCTGCAGTTTGCTTTGCCAGTTTTGTCCTTTACACATGTGATTTTACTCACTCCCTGGTTTCCAAATTTTCGCCATTAGAAAAGCACATAAACAGGCCCAACATACCCTTGAAAAATTCCCAACAGGATTCAGAAGTGGTGACTGTTTGGTATCTACTCCATATTCAGGTTTCAGGATGAATGCATCCTCATGGCCCATGTTTCTCCTGCGGACGCTAAGCGGTGCAGAGATAGCCCCCGCCTCTGCTTTTAAGAAGGTAAGAAGGCAACCTAAAAAACACTTAACTTGTAGAATGGTCTGATCCATGTGTCACATAGGATGACTCAATTTCAGATTCAGTCAGTGATCTGATCTGAAGTAAGGAGATTCACAAAGATTTCTATAAAATATATTTGAACAAGGCACTTATCATTTTATAGAGATTGATTTTCAAATGAAGCCTCCGTTAGACAAGGACTTGTTTTTCTTTGTATCAAAACTACAGGGAGATATTTATCAATCAAAAACAGCACCTGTAAAAGTATGTCACTATTTCACATTTTGTTAAGTTACTACCGCAAACTGGGGTTGCACAGTGGCGCAGTTGGTAGCACTGTTGCCTTGCAGCAAGAAGGGGTCTTTCTGCACAGAGTTTGCATGTTTTCCATGTCAATGCCGGGTTCTCTCCAGGTACTCCGGCTTCCTCCCACAGTCCAAAAACATGACTGTCAGGTTAATTGGTCTCTCTAAATTCTCCATAGGTGTGAGTGTGTATTTATGGTTGTTTGTCCTGTTTGTCTCTGTGTTGCCCTGCGACAGACTGGACAGGTGTACCCCGCCTCTCGCCCGGAACGTTAGCTGGAGATAGACACCAGCACCTCCCGACCCCACTAGGGACAAGGGTGTTAGAAAATGGATAGATGGATTACCGCAAACCTCAATGTACTTTGTTGTGGTTTTAGAGTTAGACCAACACAAATTAGTGGATAATTGGGATGTTATGAGAATAAAAATCTGAAAAGCATTGCCTTCAGCCCCCTTCGTGTTAATAACACCCTTAAAACAAAACCCAGTTATGTTACAAAACAAAGCAGTCCACAAAGCACTGCTCAATCCAAAATGGAAAGAGTAGGACACAACTGAAAACCTGCCAAGACAAAACTGAAGCAGCCAAGAGGAACAGCAGAGATCTAAACCTTAAGTTGGAGAATCTGTTGACAGGATAGATATCGATTATGAACACTCTATAAATCTGTCCGTTGTGGAAGAGGAGCAAAAAGGGTTTCTTTCTTTCTTTATAGAAACAAACCCATAACAACACCTGTGTGCGTTTTGTTACAAACCATGACTTCAGATTACTCTCTATGGCTTGATTCAGCTGCCCTTGACTTGCTGCTGAACATACTCACTTAGAAGTGTGGAATATACATGGAGTTCACACTTAAAATAATACACCAATTTTTCCACTTCCAGTTATGCACTACAGTGTGTCACGATGACATAAAATGTTCAACAACAAACTGACATTTGTAGTTCTAACGTGACAAAACTCCAAGAGGTAAGTTTGTAAGATGCCACAAAGGCGGGTCAACTCTGAAACCAACTCAGTGGCAAACGCTCTAACTTTAGACCTGAACGTGAACAAAGAATGCTTAGATATTTGTCACTAAGTCAAAGTAGACTTATAGTTTGTTCCCATGTTTTCATATTTTGTTATGTTAGGAGCCAGCCAGCCCGGATAAAAACTACTTCCAGCCCGGCATGAAGCTGGAGGCTGTGGATAGGAAAAACCCCTACCTGATCTGTCCCGCCACGGTGGGAGAGGTCCGAGGCCTGGAGATTTTTGTAATGTTTGATGGCTGGCGAGGTGCCTTCGACTACTGGTGCCCCTTCGACTCCAGAGACATCTTCCCCGTTGGTTGGTGTGCCCTGACGAAGCACAGCTTGCAGCCACCAGGAAACTTCTGTAAGTACTGCTTTTCGCTGTTTTCTTAATCAAACTTTTGAGTGGACTTCTCAGGATTTAACTAAATATTTCATCTGTTCATAGAAAATTTAACTTGAATAAAGAATGTTTCATTTTTCAGCTATAGATTTTCACTTTTTTCAGCTTTACCTCACAGTAGGTGTAGAGAGGACAAATAATTAATTCCTGTTTATCTTGTCTGATATAAAAGTTCAATCTTAATTATTCAAGATTCTGATATTTTAATTCAGATTTTACACATACTATCCTAAGAGAAGACATGATGGTTTTCTGTCTGTCTTTGGTCTTTTGATTCTTGGTTGTGAACAGGCAGGGGTTTTATGTTAATTCACCACTAGAGGGCATCAGATGTTAAATTCTTGTATTTGAAAGTTGTCTGTCTGTCGTGGATTTATTTAGTGAATTAGCAAGAAGGAGATGAAATCCACACTGAGTTGCTTAAAGAATAAAGTCTACAGTTTTTTTTTTTTATTATGTATTTCTGAATTTGCCAGCTGGTTGCTTGTCATTTCTTGACATCATTATGGATTCAACAAAGCTTGTGCCAGTCCTTCAGTGTATTCATTTAGTCATGAACACGGTAAAAACAAAATGTTCTCTTTTTATTTTGTAATCCATATTGTGTCTTTGTTTAGCACTCAGATGTCATAAAATGTGTAACATATGATGACAAATTTTTAAAAATATATTATATATATATTATATTTAAAGAAATTTAACACATTGTGTTAATTATATTAATTGTATTTATGAACAAAATTTGTGTAAAGTCATTTCAACCTTAGCTTTGCTTCTAGCAAGACAGATTTCTTCTTAATCCAGGGACAACAGATGAAAAGTAATTAATTCTGGTGCATTTAGAGTAATGTTAGTTAATGTTCATTGTCCCTGCCAATTAATATAGTAAATTTCACCTGACACACCCTTTCTTTTAAAAGTACAAAAATGAATCACCAACAATATAATCAAATTATGGCTTAAATTTTGCCTACTAAAAACCTGAATAATGTGAGATGAATAATGGATCCTTCATTAAATATCCAAAAACACAGAGAATAATTCAAATGCACATTTAGGTCACTCAAACTGGAGACTGTAAAAAATATTGAATCTATGTACTTCTGAATCATTTGACATTAAACAAACGTATTGTGTTTGGTTCGGGTCAAAACTTAAAAGCTTTGTGGAAAAGATTACAATTACAACAAAGAATAATGATAATCGGAAGAACACTTCTGTTTTTTTTTACTAGCAGGTGAAAAAGTGAGGGCTTTGTGGAGGTGTTAATGGGCTGATAATTAACTTTGCATATGAGAGAAGAAGTGAGAGACAATGTAATTACTTCTTCTTTATCTGGCTTTCATTTAGTTCATCCTCTTGACCCTGATACTTGTTTTTTCCATGCCAAGACCAAGAGAAGTGAGTTTTTCAAACAATACCTGGCTCTAGTCATGCAGTTTTTGGTAATGCATAAAAATCGCATAATAGTGTTTTGTGAATAATGTATGAATGCATGTCTAGGTGTATCACAAAGGCTCCACTCCTCTTTGTTTATAATAGTAGAAACCAATGTGAATGTCACTTTTTGGCTCCAATGCTTGGAAAATATTTTCTTTTCAAACTTTCAATTTGGACAGCATATAAATACTAGATCTTCAACTAGTGAGAATGGATAGAAAAACAAAGGGGTGACTGACATGTCTTAATAAGATTCAAACCCAAAGAATAAAATTGGTTTTTTTTTTTTATATATGCACATAACCTAATAGGATTTTGCTCCTGCTTATGATTTCATTTTTAAATACTAGAGGGCTCAATATTTGTTTGAAGATTCTGGTGAACAAATCTTTAAAAAGTCAGTAGAAATCTGACATTTCCTTTTTTAGCCATTTAAAACGCAGATTAAGATGTCATTCAAGGGTCTTTCCCGCATTGTCCCAGAGTCTGGGTGATATCCGACTTGGTCAGCTCCCAAAGGAGGACCCAGCCATCTTTCATCAGAATCCGCCTGAATAGTCTAGGGTTACACTGAGATGGACCCCTCCTGGGTCTTTGCCGCATGTGTGCGTTTGTGTGTCTCTTTTTCTGAGGAGAATCCTTCTTATGTGTGCATAACTCCAGGAGTTTTCATTCATTTCAATCACGACCCTCCTGATCCAGTTTAACCTTTTACCCCCCGCCCCTCTCCAAAAGCTTACACCATCCCCCACCCTGTCTCGGAGTCCCGCCGGTAACCTCTCCCCACCCTCACTAACACACACATTTTCTCCCCCTCCCCCAGAGGATTACTTAGAAGCAGGTGACTGATGCAGACTGTCGATATGGCAAACAGATAACATTAATAAATGACTCAACTTCCCCCTTCCTCACCCAGTTTTCCTTTCCTTTACTCGCTCTACCCTTCCCCTACCCCTATGCAAATTCACCAGTACCCCCACCCCGCCTCACCCTCCTTCTGCTCATTCATTGGTGAGGGAAGCGTTGCAGCCCCGTCAGCCAGCAGCCCGAGGAGCAGCGTGGGCTTTGTTGTGGGTTTTCTGCCGGGAGAAGAGAGACGGGGAGAGAAGCAGCTAATAAAGACACCGAAAGTAGACAATGAAGAGCAGATGAAGCGGCCGCTGGAGAAATAGAAGCAGCGTCTGAAAGAAACAGAGCGGTGACAAAGACAAACCAGGAAGCAGGGACTTTTATTGCCAAAGACATTACTAACCAGTGCACTGAAGTTCTGCTTTTTTCTTCCTTTCTTTTTTTAGTTTGCATTTCCTGGTGAGTGGCGTCAGTTTGTTCTGTTGCATAATTGTAGGAAAAACTTTTTATCTGGCTTTATGTTTTACTTTTTGAAATGAATTATTTAATGTTTTGTCACCTCACATAATTGCACAATTGTCATTAATAGCTGTTTTATGGCAGTTTGCCATTGTCGATTTGATGAGGTTGGAGGAGTGTAGTGATTTATTTATTTTTTTTAACTAATACTGCAACTTTATGTTAGAGGAGGAAGTCTGAGACAAATTAGTGATCAAAACTTAATACTTGTTTGGTTACTGTTTTGAAGAAAAACAAGAAATGGAAAAAAGTTAATCTGTTGTTCAGGTAAAGACAATAATCTTCCTTGTTGAATTTATCAATCATTGTTGATTCTTCAAATTATTAGCAGGAAACTTGTATGAAATAGGGGACGGGGTGAGAAGGTTTCCCAGCAATGGTGGCTCTACTTAAGTTTGGAGCTTCATGTGTTTCTAATCATGCCTTTGTTAGTGTGCAGCTAGTTTAGGAAACAATCAATGGCTATTGGGATTTGTCTTTATGTTATTATGAAGAGTTAACTATTTCATTAAGTGCGGTTGTGTTCAGGTGAAGAGTTAAACAAGCAGTTCATTCTGTGTTTCAGTCTTCGATGAAGCTGGAATATGTGTATGAACAGATTTTGTTGTTCATGCTTTGCAGCTTGAAGCCATTTGTGTAACTTCCCTTCTCTGCTTTTTTTACATGCAGTTACACACCTGAAGTCTCAGAGTGGTGTGAATCAGACAAAAGAACAACCTGTATATTTATATTTGACATGCGCGCGTGTGTGGTTTGTAAGCTTAATTAGATGAGAAAGAACTCTGTGAAGCCCCTCCCCGGGACTCCAGACTGCAGACACACTTCTTTAGCGGCGCCACTTGTACACACTCTTACACACACGCAAACATGAACACGCTCACACAACCATATTTCCTCAGGCTAGGGTTTTACACAGGTCATCGGGTCGAGTTCGAATTATATACTCATGATCAGTACCATATGTCCCTGCTTCAATGTAGGGCAGACATTCCATTCATGATTTGCTCAGATTTCTATCAGGTTTTTTTTTATTGCTTTCTCTGATGACTAGTTATTATTTTGTGGGGTTTCACTTTGTTAGATGATGCAAGAAGTTAACGTCTAAGTATAATATGTGCAGTCATGTGAAAAAGGTCCTTCAAAGGAATTGTTCACTTATGTTTCTGATCTTGTCTCAGTAAAATAAAGTGATTTGATTGCACTGATCGTCAAAAAATGAATCATGTTTCAGTCATTAAGCATTATTATTATAACTGATGTAATTGGTTGTTTGGTGTCAGCTTGGTATGGGAACCTCACAGCTAAAGTGTAATCTAAACTGGCTTGTCTGTTGCATGAAGGCTTGAAAGTGAAAGGATGAACTCCCACCAGACAGTCTGTCCTTAGGCAGGAACCGAAGACAAATTATTCTTTGTGCAGAATACAACCTCTCGTGATCTGTTACACAATATCAAGTTCTGCAAATGTGACCAGTTTAAAGACTCGTGGAAAACTTTGCTGTAGTCAAGCATTATTGCTGTTGTTTGTCTTGTATTTTTGCTGGCAATAAATTCTCTTCAATTCCACAAAAAAGTTGGGATTTTGGCTAAAGTAACTTCAGTGAAAAGCTTCTTATTGCCATCTATTAGTCTTTGATGAAAATCTGAGGAAGGTTTGCCTCACTCCTCACTTTCAGCTGTGAGGCATTTGAGGATTTTCCTGCATCTAAATTTTATATTTAGATGCAGCGTTGTAGTATATTTCCTACAACGCTTTCTAGTTTCATCTTTTCCCTTCTTAACACAATTTTGGTGGCTGTTTTGCCAAGTCCAGTTCTGCTTCAGCTTTATGTTTTACAGATGGTCTCTGATATTATTCGTGCAGTTTTGGATGCTTTGACATCGAGCTGGTCAGGTTCTGCTGGAGCGAAATATCCTCAAACTCAACACTTCCACCTTCATGCTTCACATTTGGACCAAGGTGTGCTTGCAAACCCTCGATGAAAGTTAAACTTGTGCAGTCTCTTTGTGATTGTACAGCTATGCACTTGCACATAGACAGTCACCAGAGGCTTCGCTAGGTCCTGGAATGACAATTAAGGGATTTTGGACATTTCTTTTAGGATCTTGTGATCTGTTCTTTGAATGTGCTTGGAAGACATGAGCTGGGCATGTGGTAGTTTTCTTGAACGTTCTCCACCGTTTTCTGTACTGTGAGGTTTAATTTAATCCCTTTTAAAAGAGGGATGGGCAATATAACAAAAATATATCATGATTTTTTTATTGTCAAATCGAAAACAATTTTATTTCAATGTGCCTATAAGAAATCATAACTTCTAAAAAAGCTTCTCTAAACATATTCTAATGAGTTTTCAAAACTTTCTACACTATTGACATTTATTAAGTTTGCTGTCAAGAGCTGAAGTGCATGTTTTGTTTTTTTTTACTTTCAAAACTAAACAGCAACAATCGTGTAAATTCGTTATTACCACCTTGAAACTGTATATCATGAGTATTGTTCAAAAACTCATCATATTTATAACTTAGTATTGATAGCAGTAGTAATCATAATATTTTAAATAATTATATCACACTCTCACCAACACATTCAGGTTGTCTACTTAATTAAATAATATGTGTCAGTGATAAATTACAGCCTGCAGCCTCAACACATAATCCATGCAGCATTCAGATTGTTTGGCTTTGAGGAGAGAGAGGACAGTGTAGGAGGTTTTAATTAGCTTTATGATATTTAAAGTTCAGGGCGCTTCATTCCTGGTAAGATTTGCCGTGTTGATGCTAGAGAGAGACCTTAAGCTACATTTTATTGTTTTAAATACAATGCTATCAGTCCAATAAATCTGACAACATGGAAACCACTTAGATAGGCAAATTAAAACATTGTGAAGGTAGCAAACACCTAGGCAACTGTTTACTTACTCATTATTGGCCACATGGCTGCTACTAGCAGCTGGAGAATAGGATTGGTCCTGTAGTTTCCCTCTATATACAGTGAGGACAAAACATCTTCAACAAACAGGGAAATATGAAAAATATGGCCTTTAATAAAACAACATATAGAAAAGCATTTATGCCAAGGGGAATTTTTGAATTCATTTATAAATGAAAATCTGTTCATGCATTATAGAAAACTAGAATTTTCTAAATCTCAGGCTGATTAGCCAAACTTAAAATCGGTCCTTGAATTCATTCATAGGAAAAACAGCAACAACATTCAGGTCAGATGTATTCTTAGGGAATATAATGTAGGTTGAGAAGCTAAAGAAAAGGGACTCAATCACAACAATAGAGAGGATGCAACTTAGAGGTAATATCACAATCTATCCACTGTGGCAGTTTTGTCAACAAGTTTTAATCCTTCGTGATTTTCTATCAGCATATCGCCCTCCACATGTATGAATGTTTCAGGTTATTCAAATTATTGAGCTACCAGAAAATAATAGATGTGAAATTCTTTGAGGAAAACATGGAAACATTATACTTTTTTTTTTTTTTGGAACTTCATTCAGTTTTTACTAATCCATTTTGTTTTGAGCAGTGAAATATTTTCTGGTCATATAATTTTTCCATTTTATTTTCTGGTCATATTGTAAATGATATTTCTTCCTAAAAGTTTGACGATTTGCTTAGTGAAAGCCCCATAGCTGTACAGTAGAGCAGGAACTAGATGATGAATTAGATCTGATAATGCCAGTGTTTGATGAAAGTCATATTTTAGCAGATTTCCTTTGAAAGGTGTTGTCATAGGGAAGCGCTCAATCTGTTTTGCATAAATGTGATTATAAACTAATATATGAAGGAATAAGACATTAATCACGGCTATGGAAATGGTATGATGGGCTGTCACATTAGGTGAATATATTACAGGGGGAGATCAGAGAAGGCATTCCAACCCAGATTTATTTGCTGAATTAAAACACACTGTCTGTCACTCTTCAAACATTTTAATTAACTTTGGGAGAGTTTTGCAGCTTCTGGTTTGATGTGTGTAAATAAGGCGGCTAGCTCTCTGCGTTCGGGGTGCATCTCTGTGCTTCTCTAAACATGTTTTCCATGACCCGTCTATTACAAGCTAGTGAGCGTTTGCTCCTTAAAACAAGACACTGTTGTATTGTGAGCCCACTCTCACTCATTTTCCAATTAAGCAGCTTTCACTGCTCCCCTCCCGGCCCCTCTGAGAGTACTGTAAAGCCTCCATAGTTACTCTATATTGCTTCAGTCAAGGAGGCTCTGATGAAAGCTTTGCCCCCTCGAGAGAGTCAGTGTGCGCTTTCAGACCCCCATTCTCACCAAGCACCACATTGTTATTGAAATTCGAGATGGTTATCTTTCTCTTTTCCACTCTCATTTTGTTCTGTCTTAGACACATTCACTATGATGATTATGTGATCGTATCACAGTGTCAAGCTGAAGCTAATGATGTCAAAAAGGGGAGGCGCCTCTGTTTACTTTTTTCTAACACCCTATTTGTCCTTTCAGGCTATATTGATGTAAATATATATTTACCAAATATGATATGCTACATTTTTGTTTGTGTGCAGATGTTTAAGTGTAAACATGCCTCCAAAAAACTTGTATAACTTTTTTTTTTAAAACATGAAATAGGAAACATTTTATCTTAGTGTAACTTTAGAAATTAGAAATGATGCAGTATTTAGTATTGCAATATTATTTATTATTAACATTTTACATTATACAATATAAGTCAATTTGAGTGAAACTGGAGGCAGTCCTGAATGGTTGTTATCTTTCCCCTCTGAAGATCACGTACAAAAGCTGAATTAATTCACCTTTATTCAATTTGTAATCCTAAACACTAAAGGCAGATTGAAATATTGCTAATATAGATAGTTTTAAATTGATATTTACATATGAGTACTACAGTTTTTGTTTTTATCTTCTGTTAAGCAATAAAGTCACATAGTTGGTTCACTGTTCTCCATGCAGAGAGTCCAGCAGTGCAATAATTGAGAATGATTAATTAGGTTCTCACAGCTTGTTGATTTTATGTTTTTATTTGTCATGCAAAGCTCCCAACTGACAATCTGCAAATAAATCAGAAAACACATCTTTTGACTATCAGTTCACACACACACTACTTGATATGGTGATGAGAACACTGTTGATTAATTTTAGTGTTGTGTCTGTGTGGAAATCTTACTTTATTCCATCTCTGTCCCACTGCATCCCCGTTTTTCTCAGTTACTCTTCCTGGTGCACTTCTCGCTCCAGTTTCTTCCACATCTGCAACACGTCGCTCCTCTTTCAACTCCTCCTCATCCTCGACCTCCATGCAGACCTCATACCGACTGCCAAATCCCCTGCCACCCCTCCCCGTCCGCAAGGGTGTCCGAGGTCGCCGTCCAAAATCCCAGACCATTGCTTTGCTGAAAGCAGCGGCTGAGGCGGCGGCGGCGGCTGCGGCAGCGACCGTGAATGGAGCACCGCAGAGCCCAGTGACTGAAACTTCACTGGCCCCCAGACCACACAAGAAGAGAGGGCCGAAGCCTAAAGGCAAGGTGAGATGTCACAAGATACTTAATCTGTCCGGCATTGGGAAAACAACCCCGTCATGTCTTTATGCAGTCTTGCAGAGATAAACAGCACAACATCTTAACTATATAAGTGTCTGTATTATCTGCAGCACCATACATGTGTAGAAGAGATTCAACATGCCAATAATAACCTACATGGAGCCAATTGAAGCTCACAGAAATTTAATCAAAATTGCTTGTTTGCGTTTTGCTCCAGAAGAAACCCCTGATGGGGCAATCTCCAGGCTCATCTCCAGTTACTACCCCGCCTCCAGAGATCAAACTGAACCCCAGCCACGTCTCTGTGGACAGCAACCTCAGCAACGGCTCAAATGTAATTTGCACAGGTGAATAACAAATTAAGCTGATTCCAGTGAACAATTTGTGGTTACAGATTTACTTATAAGGAGTTACACTTGTGGTTGTTATCAAAAGTCAGTAACCATAAAAAAAGAAGTGTGATTCAATTTATTTTAAAAAAAACATGATAATTGGTGTGTTGTGTATATCAATACGCGACACACCAAGTCAAAAACAGATTTTCTTTAAAAAAACAAACAAATAATCAGTTCATGTAGAGACAGCCAATCAATGTTTTCACAAAACAAGTATAACAAAGAGGGCCCAGCGATGGGAGAGGTCTGGTTCTTTTGTAGAGTAGCCAGCTCCAGATGGCGACCCTCAGTGGGTAAATAATCTGACAGTCCTCAAGTCACTGCCAACTCTGAAACCTCAGGGCAAAATTCTGAGGCCTGGTGGCATCTCAAGCAAGCAGCTGCCACCTTGCTTTCATTACTTTACACCATGATGGATCTGAAACATAATTATAACCCATGCATAGCTAATGAGTTCATCAACTATATTATGTTTAACAAAAGAAAATGTAACTAGTTCAACTCCACATTTGGACTAGTCACAAACTTGAAAAGTCTAAAGACCTACTTTTTGGTTTCCATAAAGTAAAATTATGGCGTAATATCAACCAAAACAAAAGGCAATCTGTGTTTTGCACCAGCTTGGCTTATTTTTAACCACTTGTGTTGTTGGGCTAAACCTGACAAACAAATAAAACAATGTAGGTCGGGACAAGATGTGATGAGCAGCAAGTTAGGTTACAAAGGTACAAAACCACAGGAAACAATTGCATGTATTTAATAAATATAACTTCCTACTTTGACAATGTCATTAATTGGACAGTTTGATTTTTATGACCTGACTATAAAATAATACAAAAAAGCACACACTAGAATATCACTAGCAAAAAAGAATTGGTATTTCCTTTTATTTAACAAATCAACCATGCTTGTCCAACATGAAGCCTTATGGCTAATATTATATAATCCTCTTAGTTAGGCATGGCAGTGGCAGCATCGTAGTGGGCGACAGCTGCAGTGGGGCAACGGCTATGTAAATTAGGACAGAATGAATGAAGCTAAATGGTAAATAAATGAATAAACAACACTCCTTTGTAATATAGTGAATAAAATGTCAAATCACTTAAAAACATCAACATAAACCCAAAGCATTTTTAATTCTGCCAAAAATCCTTCGCTTTTCCGTGTTTTCTAATGTTTCTCTTGGTTTGTGTCGCTGCAGTGTGTGTCTATGTCAACAAGCACGGCAACTATGGCCCACATCTAGATCGAAAACTGGTCCAGCAGCTGCCGGACCACTTTGGTCCAGCTCCGGTCAACGCAGTCCTTCAGCAGGCTGTTCAGGCC
This sequence comes from Alfaro cultratus, assembly GCA_903066825.1. Classification (NCBI taxonomy): domain Eukaryota; kingdom Metazoa; phylum Chordata; class Actinopteri; order Cyprinodontiformes; family Poeciliidae; genus Alfaro; species Alfaro cultratus. Next base: position 48,401 of record CAEFZX010001026.1, on the reverse strand, counting down.
TGTGTGGACTGTACTTATCAGCCCTCGGTGCTGTTGTCCTTTCTACAGAGCCAGTCCCACTCGGGAGGAGAGGTCATTAGAGGTAAATGCAGGGAAAATGCACATATTTATGCAAACCTAGTCAAGATCTACCTGTAGTATCATAGTTTTCTAAACTTTTTCTTAGCCAAAAAACACCTAATTAATATCAGAATAAAGCAGTTCTGTCAGTTTTTAAGTACATGTGTAGATTGGTCAGAAAGGCAAAATAGGACTAACAAAACATTGTTTCTGTAGCAGCAGCTCATGTCAGAACCGTTTCTGTAATCTGAATTGACGTGTGTCTAACCTGGTTTGGGATCCAGGGATTCAGTCTTCCTCCAGGGAAAGCTGTGGATGGCATTAGGAGGGGGTGGGCTTTAATTTGTGCTGGCTTGGCTTGGGTGGGAGGGCGTCATGCCGTGTGGAACGAGTGAAAACTAACGTCTTATAAAGGGAGGGTGCTAACCCTGAACCATCTGCTGTTTTGTTTAGCGGTGAATGCATATTATGCATGTGTGTGTGTGAATTCAGTATGTACACCCAGTGATAGGTGCTCTGCTCTTCCCTCAGTTTGCTCAGAGCATGGCATTCGCTATGTGAAGTTGCCCTCCGTCTCCAGTGCGTCGTCTGTGTTGCGGTTCTTGGAAAACATGTGCCAACACCTGGAGAGTGACAGTCTTTTCAGCTCGCAGCCCTTTAACCCCTACAGCAACAACACACGCTTCTACAACAGAACCAAGTCAGGTGGGGAGATTCCCTTCAGTCTCTGAAAGTAAATAGTAATTTGAGTGATAAGCTGTTTGTCTGGAATACATTTGCAATTGTTGCCATTCTTAAAACTTTCTAAGCTTGGTGTTCCTCTTTCATAAAATCATACATTTCATAAGATCATTACTCAGATAAATTTAAAACAAGATCCTGTTGTTTCAGGAATACTTACCAGTATTAATACATTTAAATATATTTATTTATATTATTGAAGTGAAAGAATACATTGTTTTGTTACTTAGACTATTTTTGATCGGTTGGAGAGTAGCCTTCAATTTGTGTTGTAGAAGCTACAGCGAAACTATGACTTCATCAGACACAGCAGTCACCAAGCTCTCATCTTGGGGAGAAGAATTGTGTTGTCTACATAAAGTACTAGAATCACACAGTGAATTTAACATCTTTAATACTCTTCTAATCATACTGCCATTTAATGAGTCCAGTATGAGCTGCTCTCACTGAATATGCATCACATTGTCTTTGAAGTTCATGGAGTATGTGCCTCGTCTTGTCTTGAAACAGAACCACTGTCCATCACTGAGAACGGCGTTTCCAATGACAATCCAACAAAGGACCCCACACCTTCCCCTCGACCCCTTCACAACACACTGGACTACAGAGCAGCAAAGAGGGAGCGGCCGTGTTATCCTGGTCACACACAAACACCACCGCCCCTTCGGCGAGTCAGCTCCAACCCCCCTGAGCTTGGTCCTGTAAACACACACAGACGAGTGGAAGGTAGGACTTAAAATGCACAAAACCAAACACTGTTTTGAGCTGCTTTTCATATGTGAAGCTTTAATTCTCTGTAAATGTTCAAAATCTTCATGTATGTTTCGAAACGCCATTGTACCAGATCTCCTATCCATTTGTAAAAGTGAAAGGGCTTTACTTTGACTAGGTCTGTCTTCCTCTCACATTCTACAGCAGCTAGCTCAACAACCGGTCCAGATCACATGAAACAGGACAGAGAGACTTCAGGGAACAACGCTTCCTCCTGGTCAGTTGATGAGGTCATAAGATTTGTCCAAGAGGCGGATCCACAAACTCTTGGTCCGCATGTCGACCTGTTCAGGAAACATGTGAGTATTTCTGTCAAATTAACAGATGTCTTGATGCATGACTTAGACTTTAACAGGTGTGGTGCCAGCCACATGGAAGATATCTGATTTTGTTTCTGGTGAACCACTTCTGTGTTGATTTGACCATATAGTTCGGATCACTGTCCTTCAGAGAGACCCAATAATGAAAACTTTTAAGTTTACTGGTGGAGTCCACCACTAAGTTGCCTGACATTTCTAAATTTCATTAAGTCAAATATTCTAGCAACAGTTCCGGGGCGTTTGGAAGAGAAAAAGGCTCAAAGAAGATAGTAAAGTCTACTTGTGTTTTCAGCACATTTGTTATATTAAAACTCAATCTTGATCACATTTGACCAAAAGCATGTGGCTCTGGTTATGGACGCAGTAGAGTTTAGATAACTTTACAATTAAATGCTTCAGTAACATATGATTTGAAGTGAACACCTTTGTCAAATCATACAAAGTTGGTTGAACCACCTTTAATAAGAACAATAATTTTTTAACATATATAGTGTTTTCCTTCTCTGAACTTCAGTGTCCTTCTGCAATGAAAGAGTCATTCTCTCAAGTCTTATGTAACTGCTGTGCATAATTTTTGTTCCCTAGGAAAACTGCTTTTGCAAATGATCGCTCCAATTTTCTAGGAACATTTGCAATGCTACCCTCCCTACATTGTCGTCATCTCAATTGTCTGCAATACAACAAATCAGATATTTGTGTATCTGAGTGTCCAAAAACATGGCTATGAAGTTTAGAAGCAAGTATATTTCTGTCATGAGAACCTTTGTAATCCTGAGTCTGCTGACAACACGCTGTCGTCTCTGCAGGAGATCGACGGCAAGGCTCTGATGCTGCTGCGCAGTGATGTCATTATGAAGTACATGGGACTGAAGCTGGGTCCGGCTCTTAAACTGTGTCATCACATTGAGAAGCTGAGACAGACCAAACATTGAATGATGATGCTGTTGATGAAGATGAGACTGTTTTGTCAATGGTACCCAAACCTTCTTATCAATTTGCAGGAATGTTTTGCGGTATTAATCCGATAAGGACACCAAGGTGATGTTCTGGTACTTTTTGGAAATACTGGGTTTTAGTAACAGGAACATAGTTTCTGTATAAATAGTGTGAATCATATGAACTGAGGCTGAAAAAGAAACATAATTCCTCCTACTTTTATTAATTATCTATAATGAAATTATTTAGTATGTTTTCAAGCAAAATTTAGTCTTTCAGTGTAGGAAAATTCATAGAAGACATAATTATACAAAAGTAAATACCAGTTTGAAAACTTTTATTTCCATTTTAAGCTGATAATTTCTAAACTATTATCACCTGTCAGGAAGCAAAGCTTGTAGGAAGTTGAACCTATGCACTGCAGCAGTTCATATATGACACCATAGCATAGACATGGATTTTGTTTTATGTATTTTTTGCCTTATTATGAATAAATGAAGGCCATTTTTCTGAATCCCAATAAGTCTAACTTTACATTTCTACTTTTAGCTGGTAAAATGTGGTAGACTGATCTGAATTTAAAACTAGAGATTATGCACAAACAACTGGAAACATTAGTCTAAGTGCTGACAGTAAATATTTTATTTTGCTTCAAGCAATGAGGTTTCTGAAGGCCTGTTTTAAAACGGACAACTCAACGTTGTTTATGCATGCTGCAGGATGTATGAGCACGGATTCTGTAACAGGGACTGAACAACGAGAGCACCTCAGTTATGGGAATTCAAGGGGTTTAATCCGAAAAAAAAAAATTTGTTTGCTGAAGTCAATCGTTACAGTATAGTTTTATTGGGAAAGATTATGTATTAAGATTAGTAGAGTGGAGGCTGATTTGATTCAGAAAGTGTCAGTCTTGTACAAAATGCCTTCCTGAGTTATAGAACTGCAATGGTCTGCATGCTGGATGACATTTGTGTTGGTCAGCCTCATCTTGACTGCTGACAGTCAAACACACACTCAAAACCAAGACTTTAAGTGACTGGAATAAAGTGTTTTGATATTAACATAAAAAGTGCATCATTTATAGTAAAGTCTGATTTCTGTGCAGGATGTACAGCAACCAGACTTGCTCTACCGGAACATGATGGAGAAATAGTTTTGTACAAAAGTTAAATTAACAAGTAGGTTGTTTGTTATTTTGTATCATTTTGTACTGTAACAAAGTGTATCCACATGTATCAAGTGTAACCATTTTTTTTTAGCCTGAATAGTGTTTTGTGTGACCATCAAATATCTACCTGCAGAGTAATGATGTGCTTGAGTAAATATTCTCTTGTTTCAAAGTGTTGATCTGTTTTTGAAGGCAGAAATACTTATTTTCTGAACATTTCAGAATCATTTGCTAACCAAATCGTGTCTGCATTTTCACACTGTCAGTCTCCTGTAGTGGCAACAAGTTGATACTTGAGGCCGTGTTGCTTTAATGTGAAACTCAGGTTTTAGTGAAGGTTTTCTCTTAGAAGATGTTTTACATGATAACATTTTGTGTTCAGTACCGCAGCATAATATTCATTATGTTTATTTGTAATGCCTACATATTGCTCTGTAGCATTTCTTGTGTACCAACACAATTTTTCTACTGTATCACAAGTGTGTTTAATATGTCTACTATGCATTCACACAATTAAACATTTGTTTATATTACCATTTTGTGGAAGGCCAGGGTGGCAGCTGTTAGCAGTGTGTTTCTAGCTTAGTGTTTTCCATTGTCAGTTCTCAATTCTTCCTTATGAATTTTATGAGCTGCGTTAAACAACAGTGCCATGCAAAAGTAGTTTTCCCCTTTTGGCATTTTTTTTATTGTTTGTTGCATTACAACTTGTAGTTAAATACAAAGAAAATCTAAATTGCATATGAAGCACAAAATATTCTAAGTTGGTAAAGTAAAATATAAAACAGACATATATGTGTATAAAAGAATAAAAATTTGCACATGCATATAATAATAGATTGTATTTAGAATGCTCTTTTTATCACTATACCTCACTACTTTTGCAATGAAGCTTAATAGCGCTAGTGCAGCTAATTACCTTCAGAAGTCACGTCCGCCTTTGAGCAAGCTAAGTGTCACCTGATCTGACCGGTGCATACACATTTTTTTCGGAAAGGCCTCAGTGGATGCAACACCAACACTGACCAAGCAACATCATGACTTCCACATGCAAAAGATGGCTCTACAAAGTTCTAAATGTAGGGGGATGAATAGTTATCAATGCGCACTGAAGTTTTCTGCTATTTGTTCTATTTGAGGTTTGCTTCACAACATAAAGAAAAGGAAATGTTCAAGGAGGCAGCAAAAGACAAAAAAATCCAAAGGGGCTGAATATTTCTGCAAGGCACTAACAGGTACTTTCATCACTGTGGGAAGATCTCCTGCTGGCCAGAACTGTTATCCGTGTAACGTTTTGACATGTACCGGTACTTATTCTACAGAACGTAGCACAGGATTAGGTTACAGTATTTAAGCAGACTGATTCCTATTTAAAATTAACCATTTATGGTTTATTTAAAATGTTTTTCTTTTTATTTATGAATCACCAACTTGGGATAATTCATACAAGAGGTTTGCTGAAATGTTTTACAAGTATTAGACATATTTTGAGCATAAGACTTCAAGACCTTAAAAACAGTGATACATTTCAAAATTCAGCGACACTCTGAGGGCGGTGCAAGAGATTAACTGGTCCAACATGCTGTAGGTGTTGTCAAGGTACCTGTGAAAAGTCATATTTTGAGGCGTTCAGTTGTTAAAACTTTTAATGTGGCACCAATCAAGATTTACTTTGTTTTGCTTTTAGAAGCTTGTTTTGAAAAATCCACAAATTCAAGACACCGTTTAGATTTTTTGTGTAGTTTTATGTGTAAAAGTTTGAAGTCTCCAGATTCTAAACTTATTTGTTGAATTATGTCCACACTTAAAAGATATAATTTAGGGGACACTGGGTAAAATACGATGGGACGCAAAGCCACATGCTTACTGATCCTCACAAGTCGACAAAATGCTCCCAGAAAATAGCTGTTCACTTAAGTTTGCACAAAAATACAGACAAATTTATAAATAAAATGTTTTAAAGACTTGAAACAATGCTGGATGAGAATGGATGTCCTGAACTAACCTAACCCTGACAGATATCCAAGTCACTTGCAACTACAATGTCAATCACAAACTACATGGATATTTCTTTCGTCTCGCACTGATCTTCATTGTTTTTGGAACCATTTTGGATTTTAGCAGTCACAATATCACATCCAAACACATTTGTGTACATTTGTCTTGAATCAATCAAATAAAAAAAAAATCTAAATATTGGCTGTAGAAGAAAAGAAACTGCTGCAGGTTCATTGACAGAGATAACAAAGGAGCTGACAGGACGTCTTGGAATCAAGCGGAGTGAGATGGAGTGAGGTAACATAGATTATAAACTAGTCTATAGACTATAATGACCAGCAGAAAATAAGATAGTTAACTGGTGACTTCGCCCAGAAGAGTGTTCTTCTTTTTCTTTGGTTTTTAACTGGAGTTTGCATCCAACAATATTGCACCTCTTGGATTTTATTTCTACATCATTTCATTTTCCTTATATTTTCAAAAATGTCTAGAACCATTTATCCTTTGTCTTCTTCTACATCACTGCTATGAGCTAATTTGTGATATCGCTTACAATCGCACTTAAGTTTACAGTTTCATGTGACAAAATGTAAAATACATTTAAAAAAAGGCGAGGGCAGGTTAAGTCATTAGGCAATACCATTATTAATTACCTAAATTGGTTATTTAGGCTCTTTTCAGGGTAATAATGCTAACCTGGAAGAAGTCGGTGTGGTCAGCAGGAGGAGCTCCCTGTCTTTTTTTCTTCTTCTTCTTCCGTGTACAACATACCTGTTGAGCGTTCATTTGTAACCCGATAAGGCGCGACGAGGCGAGTCTTCCTCGCTCCAGACACTGAGCCTTGTGGAGCCCCGCTGGCTCTGCTGTGTGAAGGTTGGTACTTTCAGTTCTTCACGTCAAAACGGCACGTGGACAGGAAGTGTCCGAGAAAGGATGAAGTAAGTTTGAAGTTGTTAAACGTAGTCCACGTGTTGTGAATGCACGTGAACACACAGCAGCGGGACTACAGCTCCGACATTTATCGCTTCTTTTCACATGTGAAGTGTATTAATATAAAAATATTTGTTTTTTGTCGACAGACTGACGGAACAGTCAATTTTATGTTTTTTATAGTTAAGTGCCTACTTTGAAAAAATGAACTAATGAATAAATGGTTAATAAAAGATCATAAATTCAAAACAATATAATGAATTATGATAAATTTGTTATAAATACTCCCGTTTTTTGCTTAACTGCGACAAAAGTCCCCAATGAAAATCTCTCATCTGATTTTCTGTTTATATATTAGCTACAACTAATAAAGGAAAAGACTGCCATCTAGTGTAAATTCTCTGCTAGTGCACTTTGTTCTGATGGGGAGCAAATATTGAAACAAGAGGTTTTCTGTTTCACGACAAGGACAACATTGCATGACATTTATTTTAAATCCACAATAAACACTTAGGAATCTTTAAAAAATAATAAATGAATGAATAAATAGCAGAACATTTATCACAGTAAAACAAAATATGTGGAAAGTAACATCTTTTAAATATTGACATAAAAGGAGAAAACAAGATTTTGTTTTTAATCTTTTATTTATTTATTTTACAAAAGAAAGAATTTCCAATGATTTTTTTTCTCCTTCAAAAACATATTTACAGATTTATACAAAAATACAAAAGAGATTGAAATCTGTTAAGTTCTAGCTAGTTTTGAACATGGAACTACATTGAAACAGTGTGTGTGTGTGTGTGTGTGTTTTATCGTTTTATCATTGCCTGCAGTTGTTTTTTCTGCTCAGTCAGATATTTTTAGTCTGTTTAGTGATATTCCATACTGTACACATTTGAAGAAAAATATGTGGTTATTGTTATACTTCAAAGTTGGGAATAAACTTTATAAAGTTTTCGATCCTTATGTTGCTATTCCCAAGCTTCTCAGGACTCGGATATTACAGTGTAACGAGTCTGCAAGGACGCATCAAAGTCTGTATCCCTATTCAAAAGATTTTAATAAATCTTCCATTCACTGCTTTTAAAATTAAAGAAACAGTCGTCAAATATTTCCTCCGTACCAGTAGGAAGTACAGTATGGACAAATCCCTCTAAATAAATGGTCAAATATGTTACAATATTTTCAGATTCATCATGTTCAATAATAATGTTTGCTGGAGCAACAAAATTCAACTATGAGTCAAACAGACAATGACTTTCTGATCAGGCCACCCAACCACGTGTTTATGCATTGATATTTCCGTTTCCATTTCTGTGTTTTTTACGCTCATTTGTACATGTCATCCAAAGCAGACGGTCCAGATGTACACTTTTACTGGTTTCTTCAGGAAATAGCTTTCTCACTTCCACAGCTCCAGGGGGACTGAGCCCCAGCACCAAAGCCGATCAGTTTCCACCTTCCAGACAGATCCTATATCCATCACTTTACACTCTCTTTAATGCGTGATTGTCCAGTGAGGAGATATACAGTACATGATAAACCCCTGTGTGTGAGCACAACTATACAGAACAGAATTAGCCAGACAGTTTGTACATCTATAGAACACACTATTCAACTTGACATTTAAACAGAAAATACTAAATCTTTTTTTATTGTGGAGAAATCCTGCAGATAAAAATAATGAATAGGTGCTGTCATTTTCTTTTCTCCCCTCTTCCCGCCCTCCCCTCCCCTTTTTATTTATTGCATGCGATTAAAAAAACACAACAAATAAAACAGTGGACAGGAACAAGTGCGCTTTAGAAATTCGATGAATGTAAAATTCTAGTCAGTTCACAGCTTTTTTATGCTCTCCATCTTACACAGTGTCAGTTCTGCATTAGATTCGCTGAGTTTCAGACAGTTGTGTTCTATCTATCTATCTATCTATCTATCTATCTATCTATCTATCTATCTATCTATCTATCTATCTATCTATCTATCTATCATGATAAAACAGACATGATTTCTGAGGTATTCACAGAATACAGTGAATGGTTTCAATTGAAGCATGGTCTCTAAACATAAGAAGTATATGTGTTGTGTTTTTTCTGGTAGGCAGGTGAGAGTTCAAGCTTTCCACATATGTATATCTATTCAAAGGGCAAATCTCTTTCACCCTTGCAGCAGTAATAAATGAACCATCAATGTTATGTCGTACTGTTATTGTCTTCTCTCTTTTTAAAGAGAGATTATGTGATATGTTAGGTTTGAAGTATAATTCAGAAAGGTTTATTGGCCACTGGGGTTGAGCTTTCACCTGTCTAATGCTACTGGGTCAGTGCAAATGAAGGAGAGGCAACAAGGAAAGGCGAACAGTACACTGCTAAAAAAAAAAATCATGTGTAATGTTCAGTGAAACCTGTTCTTTGCTACACGCAGATTGGTTCCCCATAAAAGTTCTCGTAATTTCAATATAGATAAGAGCTTTCTATTCAGTACAAATATACATGGATTTCATTATAAGATATATCTTTCTTTCTTCTATTCTTGTGTATCACGAAGTGCAAAACAAGGTTGGATCTGTGGAACCATACCAAGTTAAACTCTAGTCCAACAGATTGAAGTCCTTCTAAAGCATTTTCACCATCTGCCCTCACTGGTTCACTTAAATTTGCAATGGAACGCACATTTCCTTTTTCTGGAATGGCAACTTTTGCTAACAGCTGGAAAGAACAATAAATTTTAATGTCAGCTTTTGACAAGTGTGAGATTTAATTTTAGTGAAACTTGACATGTAGCTTCATATAAATTTATACGTTCAGGGACTGTCAAATGCCCTGCCACAACCAGCTCTGTAGGAGAAAGGCCACTGTGCGATTGTCCAAAATTAGCCTGGATGATAGACAAATAGGTGCAAGCCCTTGCTCCTTCTGTTTTTGATACTCAAAGAAAAATCTGTTTTGATCTATGCAGCGTAAATGCAACTCATATCTTTCGCAGTGACATAATCAATTCTCCTGTAATACAAAAGAAGTACAAAAATGTTGACACAAACTAGGATCAGGGATTCTTTCCACATAGGTCATGCAACAAGTTGAAGTCTTATCATTTTCTGAGGTGCATTTTTACAAAAATACATGCATCATGTTAGTATTTGGATATCATTTTAGTCGACAAATATAAGATTGGCTCTTTGTAATATACTTTATGGCAGGTCTGCAGATGTAAATATAATAAAAAACTTGGTTATGAGTTGAGACTCTTTCTAGTGACTTCCACATCAAACCGACTTTGCTTGTTGGCAGGAATACTGAGTAAAGAGTCTAGGAAGTCTGGCTGATGCAGTGGGCACCCTAGGTTGAAAGAATACAAAATGTGGAAAGAATTTTTAAATGAAGTAGTAAATCAGTACCCAAGTGACATACGTGCACCCGCACCATTGAAAACACAAAAAGTAGAAATATTAGTAAAGATTGCATGTGCCTGTACATGCACACTCACTTTGTCACAATATTATGTCCTATCATTGTCCAAACACTTGAGATTTTTTATTTTTTTTAATTTCTTTTATTTTTAGAAAAAAGCCTATTCAATCAAAATATTCCTTGCACTTTTATAGAAGGGGACTATTCTTCACTAAATAAGGTATTTAGATATATTTTCAGGACTTCATTATAATCCTTTAATGATTCTCTATCTCACAACAGTCTGCCACTTTTAAACAGTTAGCTTTTAGCTGAGTGCATTTCAGCAACAGTCAGATTTGAAATGTTGCAGGAATCCCTCCACTGGTGAAAAGGGGAAGTGCAGGTTTTGAAAATCCAGAAAACAGCTAAGAACGGGAAAAAGTTCTCATCAGCTCATTTTATGACGATCTATCATCATGAGGGCTCCCATCTGAGTTTTCTGTCTCCCCTTCTGAAATGGCTTGCATGGGCGCTGTGTAGAGGCGACTGCGTGTACTGTAGCGACTGCTGTTAGCAACCGGGGGGATCCGAGAACGTCCCTGTCGAGATGCAGCTGACATGGGGAGTGTTTTGGGAGTGAAACTTTCCGAGTTGGCCCGAGGAAAAAGGCCTGGTATCTGGATTGGGTCCAAACCAGAGATTGGGGGCTCTTGAGGCATAGAAGATTGCTCCTCTGCCTGTCTAATTGAAGCTTCTTGAAGGGACTCCCCTGGTGTTTTGGGGGTAATAGGGCTCTTCAAAATCTCTGTCGCTGACATGCGATAGCTAGAATCAGACCTGCTGCCTTTCTTTAGCAAAAGAAGTTTAAACTCCTCGTTGGATGTGGTGGATTTCTTAGCACTACGATAGATTGGAACAGGAGCTCTCTGTGACCCAACGGCATTGGCTAAAGTAGAAGGAAAGTTAAGAGGAGGAGCTGGAGGGACAACACCAGTGGAAACATTACTGGGGGTTACAGCTGACGCAGGGCAAAGACGAGACTTCACGTTTAGGTCTCCTGAATCTTTACGGCCAAGGACCTTTCTTTTGGATCTGAATAAAGAAATTACAAAATAGTACAAAGGAACATTGTCAGTAAATGAACATAAACTTCATAAACTTGAAATACTCTAAAGTTGTATTGCAACATATACAGTTTAGAAGCACATAAAGGCAATCTAAGTGCAAACTGTACAAATACCTGTGTATCATGGCAAAAAGGTCTTCTGTTGTACGACTCTTGTTAGGGGATGTAATAATAATGTCGTCATCAACTTTGATGTCATCCGTCAGAGGGGAAAGTGAACTGTCACTTGGTGTGGAATCTGTGGAACACAACATCTCCTTGATATGTCTTCTGGTTGTCTGATTAATTAGTACACATGCTAAAACATACTGCTCTTTACTAAATACTACTCTATATCCTTTAAATTTGTGCCAAAAATAAGTTTTGCTCATTGGCAGATCACCACAGTGGACTGGTTTATTCTGTGGGTAGACAATGTTTGGACTAAGATGAAGCTGGATCCAGTACAATGTAAGTTGAAATGGGAAAGAAAACAACTTTTAACAAAGAACAATAGAGTACTGTTTTTAGTCTACCTTATGAGGAAACAGAAGATTTGGTTTCACCATAATCTGTGTTTGCTTCAAAACTATTACAAGCAAGATCCCAGTGCACTATTTATGTTCTGTAAGATGCAGTATACAAACTTATTTTAGTTTGATTTAGTTTTTCAGCTTACCTTTGCTAAAGTAATCTTCAGTGTCAGGAGTGGTGGAGTCATCCTTGCTCTCTTGGAGTTGGTGCGGATGGGCACTTCTGGTAGCACCTGATGTCACTTCCCTCTCTTCTTCATGCACTTCTTGTCCTCCTGTCCTTGCATCGCTGATTAGGTAAGGATGCGATGCCTCTGTTGTGTTACCAGGCACTTTGACAGGACTAGCCCATGGCCCTGAGTTTAAGTGGGATCCCCCAGCAAATTCATAGGCTGGGGGAGGAGGGTGGTCCGATCGCATTCCTCCTCTGGAACATGCAGCCCTCTGCGGCTCTTTTACCTGCTCTTCTTCTTCCTCTTCCTCCTCCTCCTCATCCTCGTCGTCATCCTGGGAGAATGAGCGCTCTCCCAAAACTCTAAACTCGGAACGTGCATGTGTTGAGTGGGTGAGCCCCCTGAACTCTGTGTGTGAGTGAAAATGAGTGTGGAGATCCACAGGTGAAGGGTGTGGAGCACGTGGAACTGGTCTATGCAGGGGTGAACTGTCTTCAGAGATGTCTGACGAAGGGTCCATCCTTGTTCTGAAGGCAGTCATAGCCCAAAAGGTTCCTGGTCCATACCGGTCCTGCCTTAGAAGCAGACTTTCATAGGATGGAGGTCCATCAGGGTGGCGACCAGGTGGAGGTGGCTGTGAACGTTCAGGAGAAGAGGTGTGATCATGACATGGGGGTCTGGGAGGTGGCCTTCTTGGAGGGAGAGGCCTGGTACTAACAGGGGGAGGAGCCAGGGTGGAACCACTTGGAGGACATTTTGGCCTTGTTACAGTCTCAGTTCCATTTGCTGTGTCCTGGTATGTTGTGGAAGTACTCTGTGGCTCTGAAGATTGGCTAACTGAATGAAGCTGCACTGAACGTATTGTTGATGGAGTAACTGGCAGAACGTTTGAGCCTGGACTTGTTAAAGCAGAGCCTGAACTTGGTGGTGGATTGGTATTGGTTATCTCAGGGACCATTATTTTTGGTCCAGCGGACAAAACATTTGCAACTCTGTGTTTGTTGTGGTGAAGGGTGTGCATGTGGTATGCTCGGTGGGATAAGGTGTGTCTCACATAGCCTCCATGTAGAACATTGAGATCAAGTTGAGAAGGTGGAGGTGGAAAGTCTGGATCTCTCTTATTGCAAAATGAAATGGAAGCCCCATCTCTGGGAAATTGTTGCAAGGAAGAGAGAGATGACTTCCTTTCTGGCACTTTAGGCTTTCTCTTGCCAGTTGAAGGGGACAGTGGTCCTGGAAAGAAGGCTGCTGAAGATGAAGGTAAGGTTGATGTTGGGGTTTCTGATTGGCTGGAATAACCACTTGATGGTGAGGCTAGGCCGGCCAGTTTCTCAGGTGACCCAAGTTTAAAGTCTCCAGATGGGAGAGATGGACTGCTTTCCTTGGACTCTAAGGTCTGGGCAACAGCCTGGATTTGTGTTTCTGTGGAAGAGGAAGAGCTGTCTGGTGATTTCATACAATCCATAACAGTGGTGCCTGTAGCTGTGCTTGAGTTAGACATTGATGCGTACTCACCATTGTTAGACTTAAGCTCACTGTTGTGAAGCCACAGATCTGCATAGTCAGACTGCACAGCACCTTCATCCTTAAATGAGTGTGTATCTGCAGAGCTAAAGGACATGGGCTCTACTATGTCCATGGCTCCCCCCAGTCCCATGCCCCAAGATCCTAAAGACTCTGCAACTAGACAAGATGACTGTAATGGTTCTGGAGCTCCTCCAAGTTCCAGGTCCAGTTCCAGCTTCATATCTGTGGAAGACGAGGTAAGTTCTTTCTCACTAACCATCTTTGGTTGATCCTTATCTGCTTGTGTGTCTGTTCCAACATCAACACTGCTATTAGTTTCCTTTAGTGAGGATGTTCGCTTGGGTGGTGGAGGTTTGATTTTTGATTTCCTTAAAGGACGGCAAGTCCTCCCTAAAGTCATAGTGCTTGTTTTGAACTCAAGTGGAGGCTGAGGATAACCTCCATGGGATAATCGTTTTGCCACAGTGTTGGACTGATGACAATCAGGCCCGAGGTCTGCATAGTTACATGTATATTCTCTGTAGGTCTGATTATACTCCCCAAGATTCACAGAGGATGAGTAGAAACCTTCTGTATCAGATGGATAATGAGACCCAGGCTCTTTTTCAGCATTTGTTTTCTGTTTACTGAAACATGCTTGGTCATTAAGACCTTCCATTGAGCTGTATTCTTGAAGAAACTGGTGGCTTTCACTTAGCTTTTGGGTGGGATCTGGGTCTTGATCTGGATCAGTCTGATCTTGGTCTTGGGGGTATGTCCACTCCCCTTCGCTGGCTGTACTGACCCCTGCATCATCTAGCTGGTCTGTGGCTGATGATGTAAAAGAGCTTGATCTGTGGCCTTGACTCTGGGGCCTGAGGTCAGAGTGATAGGAAGGATCCAGGGAAAATCCCTCATCAATGGCATTGGGTGCTGTATTAAGTGATAACTCTGAATCACAGTGGGAAGAGCCTGTCAGGGGTGGAGAAGAGGGAGGGGGGATAGTTTCAGATGTTTGTGAGGGGCAGGTGGAGCTGGAGCCACTCCAGTTTCCACTTGATGACTGGTGGTCCTCCTTGTGGTCCACATGACTGCCTAGAATGCCTGTAGTAGACACTGAGTGAATAGGGCTGCTAAAAGTATCAGAACTGGATGAAATTTCACAGCTACCCATGTCAGCCTTACGGGGCAAGCGAGAACGACCCCTCTCCATCCAACTATGTTCTGGACTCCCACCTCCTCCACCGCCCCTGTCTCTTTCACTAGACCTCTGCAGTCTTTTTAGGCTTCCAAGTTGCAGTGGCCCAGGTGCTGCCTGGTCATCTGTACTCTCTTCTTCATCCTTCATCATCATCATCTTCATTCTTGGACTTGGTCCGGATGGAATGAAGTCCTCTGCTTCATAAGGTGATAAATCTTCATCTTCATCATCATCATCATAGTTGTCATCATCGTCTTCGTCACTGTCAATTAGACGGCCGCCCTCTCTTGGAAGGCTACGTGAGCGTAAGCGGCCACCATGTGTAGAAGCTGTTGTGTATGTTGAGTCCGACTGGTCACCCAAGGAGGAAATGTTACCCGTAGAGTGGGACAGAGAGGCAGGGATACCTTGATGGTTGCGCTGAGCTCTAATGCGCCTTCTGGAGGGAGCAGCTGTACCTAAAATGTAGAATCAGAAGAGAGAATCACAGATGTTTGTTTTTACTGAACCAATAGATATAAGTCGGAGATGAATGGAAACAGATAGTTCTATTCTAGCAAAGCAATGGTATTGATTTTAAAGGCTAGACCAAACAATTACCAATCTTTTCTGCTAAAAATATCTTTCCCTGTTTCAAATTTTAACTTGCAGCGACATTCTCCATACTTTGTAATCTGAAACATACATGCTATAAGGAAATCATCTGTCTGGCAGCCAGAGTCACGAGTGTGATGGAGACGCCCACTAATTGAGAGGTCCTCTTGACAGAGAGATAGTTGATGTGAATTGGTGTGGATGATCACTGTACGCTCTCTTGCCACAGGTGATTCATCTGAGTCTGAAATTAAATGAAATAAAGTATACATATATTTTCTTCTTGATGTGGCAACTGTGAATAAGTCATGTGAATCCTAATATCAACCTACACGTGTCTGCATTAACATACCCATGTCCTGTTGTACCCGTTTGGGTATTCCAGTGATAGTCTTTCTCCTCCTCAGCTTCCTTCTTCTCTGAAGAACCGACTGGGAGTGAACTAGAGAGCAACGGGCACTGGCCTCTCTGTCAAACCCGACTCCTGCTTTGACAACAGAGAAGCCAGTAGACATTTACAAGTCTGAAGCAGAGCAGCAGAGATTCTCACTAATGATTATTTTCCCAAATGATTTACTAGTGCTGAAAACTTAAAATATTGTTAACAAAATTATATATTGCTCAAAACATGCTTGCCAAATATATTTAGAACAATGAGAAGGTATTTGTGTTTTTCTTTCTTTGTTTGTTGTAACAAATCTTCTTGACTTTAAATCTTACTCTGTTGTATTTATTGTCTGTTTATTTCCCAATAAAAAATTGAATATGGAAGTGTGGCATGGATGGAATGGTTTGTTTTCAGTCATGACCCCAACACCAATTAACACTTGCATAAACTTAAAAGTGCTGTCCGTGCCAGAGTAACCAAGAACAACTATACAAAGACTGATTTGCAGCAAATGCTATGTGAGGAGGATTTCATCCTATAGAAGTGTGTAACCAAGCTGGTGACCAGCACAAGAAGGAGTTACCAGGTTGTTGTGGTTGTGTACTGAAGCTCCTTTGTGTTTAATAAGTAAATTGTTAAACTGTGTTGGAACCCAGCCATGAGGAACTGAATTGCACACAGAGAACAACCTGGAAAAGCGTGAACAGTAGACATGATGAACCAGACTTTGGAGAATAGGAAGTTTTTATCTCTTATTCTGTAGCTTTCAAGGATTGCATTGGGAAGACAAGTGCATGACACCCTTCTTTGCTGGCAAAAAATAGGACTTCATCTTCAAAGAAACCCTGGAATCAAAACTGATCGGTTTGCAATTGGCTAACCGGCAGCCATATTCCAGCTGAAGATAAGCTTGAGCAAGCTTATTAAAAATTCTGCAAAAATAATCAAATTAATGATAGATTCCTCCAAAAAAAGACACCGCTTTTGACTCTGCCTACTACGACTGAGGAGGCACGATCAAAGACATTGTCCTGAGAGAAAGGAACCAGAGCTCCACACATGCTGCCTGCATCTGCCAGTCCAAGCCAATGCTGCCCCATGGTCTTTCTGATCACACTTGCCCCAGGCCAGAAAGCGCTCCCCGGAGCTGGGAGAAGAGGAGACATGGCCTCCCCATACGCTGCTCATGTGCACCAGTCCTACATCGCTTCCCCAGTCTGCCGCTGCAGAGGTTCCCTCTGATCACACCATCACGACTTCCTTTGTTCATTTTCCACTCAACTCACTGACCACCAGAGATTCCCCTATTGTACAGAACGTCTAAAGTTCATAATGACTTGTGACAACATTGCATCATTTTATTTGTTCATTTTCATTGTTCAAATGCTTTTTGATATTGTGTTAGCTTTTATTATTTTATACATTTTTACTTAGCAATTTAGCTGAGAGTCACTAGCTCAGTGAGTTCATTGTCTGACGTACTTTAACTGGAAGGTTAAATTATTTTTGTCAAAAATATTCTTATACTTGAGATAAATTGTCTGTGTTTATTTTATGTATGTGCAGAGCCAGCTGGTCAAGAACGCCAATGCTGAACTTAATCCTTCATTTATTGTTATTTCAAGCCCTATCAGGCATTTATTCTTAAAACAACAACTGAGACTGGAAACTATTTGATTATTATTTCCTGATAGTCAGATGGCAGGCCGATGTAGTAAATTTTGAACTAAATTACTCATTTTGTTAATTATTCCTTTAGGCATTTATTAATGGTTATCATAGCCAAACCAATGCATAACAATTGTCGACCTGACACATTACGTTATACTTTAACCTACTAATCAAATGAACAATAGCAAACAACAGAGATTGGCAGAAAAGATTTAACAATTCTTTCATGGGCTCAACCCACAAACCAAACTCTGCTGCTTAAATATGACACAATTTAAAGGGAAATAAACAGGCTTCCCAGTGGTAAAAGATGTACTGCTAATAAGCATCGTTAGGATAAAGAAATAACTGACCAAACTCAATGTTGTTTCTGTCCTATGTTTAGTTTTGTGGCTAAATCGTGTATGCTTCCAAATATAGTCTTTGTATCATCTCCTATTGTGGAGCAACTGCTGTAGCACTTTTGCCTATGAATGTGAATAACATTCAATCAAATGATATTTTTCCCTGTTAATTTTACCTGTGACATTAATGGGGATAATGCATGAGGAGACCGCTTGAGAATCGCCATTTGTCTTCTGATCTGATGGCGGGACGTTTTCCTTTGACCAGTTTGCCTGCTTGTCTTGGGCTGAGGGGGCACTGTGGTTTACGGCCTTGGCTGTTTGGCCTCCAATGACCTCACTACTTTCACTTTTCTCTATCGAGGTAACCTGGAAGAGACACGCAAAATGTTACATGTGATTTAACACACTATAAACCACTGGACGTTTTTATGCTGGCAAGAGATAGGAGGAAAAACAAAAACACAAGGGTTTAAACAAAACAAATTTTGGATACCTTTCTATTCCATGGAATGAAGATGCAACCTTCAATAGTTTCAAGTGAGTAAAAGCACTCAAACTATAAACACAAAATACAACAAACAAAATCAAATGAAAACACAATACCATGAGTTATCAAAAACAACAAAAAAAATATTAGTAAATAAAATTGTTCAAATGAAAATCAAAATATGACAAATGAATGAGAATATTCTTCTTTCCAAATGTAAGTAAATATTCTGTGTAGTTGCAAACTTCTCACCTTCCTTTCGATTGTTTTCATATCCTCCTCTCTACCAGGTCTCTCTTGTAGCTTAACAAAACAGAAAAATAAAAAACAATGTTTTTTTTTGCAAACATAAGAAAAATAAGACAATGCTGTGCCATTAATGGAATTCCTTACCTTTCTCTCTGTGGTCTGGATATCTGTTTCTTTGACAGTCCTCTCCTTCAGAAGATTAAAAATGGAAAAAATTAAAATCAGTGCTACAAAACAAGACACCCTAAACGTCACAGATTTGAATAAACTCCATTCTTTTCTTTAAATAACACATTTAAATAAACCCAATTCTAATAAAGTAAAAATCAGCTGTTCAGCCTAGGTCTTAATTTCCAACCAATCACTTTTGCACAAGGGCAGCACCTTTGTGACTAAGTTCAATAGCAGCAACGTTAAAACTGTGACTTATACATATAAAATGTGCACAAGTGGCATGTAATGTAATTAAGTATTAGTTGAACATTGTAAAGTGTGTGAGTGAATGTTTCATCAAGTAAAGATGAGTAGTTAGTAACTGAACCCAGCTTGTTTTGCTCTTTTTGGGATACTTACCAGTCTCCGAAAGAGACCAATTATAAAATTTAGACTTGGATATCTTTTTATACACCATGCTTATTATATACTGTATATATATATATATATATATATATATACACACATATAAGACAAATCTTCATTGGGCTGGAGCTATAGTGCAGTATTTGGACAGAAAAAAAAAGAAGCATTCCTCTTTTCAGGATATGCTGATATGTAAAAACACACCTTTCTGGGTTGATATTCCAGCTCTCGTTCCCTCTCTGCTCTCTCTTGCTGCATGACGAAATTAGAAAAAGTTTCAGGTTATTAGATTACATTTTATATATAAATGAATAATAAAATAATGAATTTGCGTTAAATCAAATTTTTCTCTGAAAAATACATAAAAAGCCCATGTAAAATGTGCAGCAACTGAAAATGTTTCAAGTAAATTTTGTCTGTAACATGAGTTAATTGACCATGCTTTTGTGTTAACTGTGTATCTTGCTTGAATGAATCCATTGGTGGTGTTTTCCTTTCCCATATAAAGTACTTCTACCCAGTGATTCTTTGTTCAGCTGCCTCTCTTTCTCACTAAATGTAGCTATTGCTCTCATTAACCCTGTAAAGTGTTTTTTTTTTGTTTTGTTTTTTACAATAGGAAGTATTTATGGCTTGCTGATTCTCTGTTTACTAGGTATCTTTTATGAAACAAGTTCTATGCCCTGTCTGAAAAAGGCATACCGCTCGTGCGAGCCGACTCCTCTGTTGCCGCCGAATGCTATGCGGTGAGGGAAAGGTGGGCATGGGTGGCGCCACGGAGATGGAGATGGTCACCCTGTTTCTCTCGCGACTTGAAGAAGGCTGATGCTGTTGTTCGTCTGTGCATCCAAAAACATACA
Organism: Alfaro cultratus; assembly: GCA_903066825.1. Classification (NCBI taxonomy): domain Eukaryota; kingdom Metazoa; phylum Chordata; class Actinopteri; order Cyprinodontiformes; family Poeciliidae; genus Alfaro; species Alfaro cultratus. The sequence goes on along the minus strand of CAEFZX010001026.1, from coordinate 28,389 downwards.
TAAAAACTGGTCATCTGTAAAAAGCCACCAAATACAGTACATTGCTGCTTTTAGTCTATGTTGCTCTCACCGCGATGCAGAGCTCTAAGACTCAGATGGGCATTTCTGTGGAGCTCCTCCAGACATGGCGGTCTGGTGCATGGGTGAAACACGTTGTGCTGCTGGTGCCATGGAGCCTGATAGTGCGCCGACAGCTTGCTCTCCATATCCAAGTTTGACACAGCTAAAGGGAGAAGGGACAAAGACAGGAAAACATTAAATGGGAACAAAGACTTTTTCAATGATTACAAACAGGAACTTCCATCCATCCATCAATTATCTTCCGCTTATCCCAGATTGGGTGGTGAGGGCAGCAGCCTGAGTAGGGAGGCCCAGACTTCCCTCTTCCCAGCCACTTGGGCCAACTCCTCCGGGGGAATCCCCAGGCGTTCCCAGGCCAGCCGAGAAATATAAATAATCTCTCCACCGTGTTCTGGGTCTTCCTCTACGTCTCATCCCAGTGGCACGTAACTGGGACGGGTCCAGGAGGCATCCAAACCAGACGGCCAGATCACCTCAACTGGCTCCTCTCGACATGGAGAAGTAATGGCTCTACTCTTGAGTTCCTCCTGGATAACCAAGCGCCTCATCCTATCTCCAAGGGAGAGCTCAGAAACCCAATGGTGGACACTCATTTTGGCCGCTTGTGTCAGTGATCTCATTCTTTTGGACACTACTCAAACCCCGTGACCAAAAATGAGGGTAGAAATGTAAATTGACTAGCAAATCAAGAGCTTTGCCCTTCTACTCAACTCTGTCCCAACCACAAAAGATTGGCACAGCACTTACATCACTGCAGATGCATTACCAATCCACCTATCGATCAAATATTTCCTTATTTGTGAACAAGATCCTGAGATACTTAAACTCCTACACCTGGGGCAACACCTTGTGCCCAACTCTGAGAAGACACTCTATCTGTTTCTGGTTCAATATGATGGCCTCAGATTTGGAGGGGCTGTTCCTCATCCCGGCCGCTTCACTCTGGGCTGCAAACTCCTTCAGCAAAAGCTGGATTATCTGCATAGGAAAAATATTCCTAAAAATGGAGAATCATGCAACCACCCTGCCAGCAGAACAATGTAAACACCACTGGACCCCCGCAGAAAACTTCAGACACAACAGGCTTTGAATACCAAGAAGCAACATTGTGACATAAAACATTCTTACGAGGCAGGGCTTCAAGTCAGTATGATAATGAAGCTTTAGATTTCATGAATTATGGTTTGCAGCTGTGGCATATGCATTCACTTCCCCAAATGAAAAAGAGGTTCCAGGAGATAACACATTGCTATTTTAAAAGCACACTTAGTGAACGATGAAGTGACCATCATGTTATAGTTCCTGTTCTCCAAAAGAAGCTGAAATTTGTGTTTTGCAACAATTTGTTTGTGTTCTGGTTGATTTTTTATATATATAATTTTATAATTCCACATACTATCATTAGCTGGTCTCTGTATAAACATTCTATAAGCCAAGAATGTTTGCTAATAATGAACAATTTGTCAAGCTCTCATCCAGATACTACTTTGTAATTTACCTTCAGTACCATGTTTAATTCCATATTGTATCAAACATTAGACAATTTGCTAAAGATGTAACATTATACAGTAAAGCATGTTCTTTTTCTGTTTTTTTAATTGTGCAAATAAATGTTGCAAACATATTAGATGCCAGCAGGTGGCAGCTAAAGCCACCCACGAAAGCCACACGTGCAGATCACTGTTTGTCTGTCCCTCATGTTTGGTTATTACCAAAATATATCATTATAGGAAGACAAAAGCACCCCTGCCATCTTGAATGGCGGATGTATAATAGTCTCCATGGTAGGAAAAAGAGGAAGAGGAGGAGTGTGATTATCCATTCCTCTTATCTGCTCTCAAAAGTCCTTTGGCTTTATTTATGAGTCGTTTCCCCTCTTTTAACCTGATATTCAACATGCAGTTGTGTCCTTGAAAGCCATGTTGTACATCAGTAGCCAAGCAACCTTTCATCGCTCATCAAGGCTTTTATTTGCTGCCAATTAAATCAGTGAGCTCACATCAACAGCTTCGGGTTGATTGAAACTACAAGGTTAGAGCAGTTCATTTACACAACATAATCAGTGACACAGCTGCCTGCCCTGAAGAGTGACAAGTTCCAGTTCTTTATATTAAGCTATATATCTATATCGATCTGTCTGCCTGTCTGTGGATACACATATTTATATATGAATACATTGATGTAGACATAGATATTTTTCAAAGTAGTTGGTGAAATGGTTTTCTGGCATAGTCGAGCTATTGTAATTCTTTTGTCAACAACCTAAATTAACGAGAGAGCTGCTTCACAAACTGAAATTCAGTTTGCTTCATTATATGTTTGTTTTTTTTCCCCACATGCAATTCAGATGCATCCACTTCCCATCATACAAACATCTATAGAATATTGAGCATTTAATTAATCCAAAATTTTCCTAATTATTGGGGGATTCTTTGTCCTAAAATCTGGGGTGTGAATTTAACAGCTTCTTTAAAAACCTACATGTCCTATGGGAAGGATTAAGAAGCCATTTTTAATGGTAAAAAATACAGTACATATCTATTAATTATGATTTCTTTTAAATCTAATCCCATGGTGCTAAAAAAAACAGGTCATGGTAAGATTTGACAATAAATCTTTAAAAAAGCTAAGCTGGCTATTCCTAACTCTATTTGGCCTGCACTTCATTATCTGTGGCAGCATTTAATGTTCGGCAAAAATACGACTGACCACAGATCTACGCTGGTTTAATTGAGTCCCTTTCCTCTGTTCTACCTATCATATTATTACTGTGTTTCTCTAACTGTTTCCCCCATCTTTGTGTCTGCAGGTGCAGTGTCAGCAGCTTACACTGTCATCATTAAGACTGCCTCTGAGCGCCAGCGGTGGCACACAGAATAAATTCACTATATACACTGCAACACTGAAAACAGAGGATTGTGGGGCCCAAGTAGTCGGTATTTCTTTATGGTTACTGTTTGTATGAAGCGGAAATATACCGGTAGTTTTATAATGGAAGCATTTAATACAGTAGAAAGTAAACTCACATTTTCTAAATTCATGCAAGAAAAGGTGCAGCTAGTACAATAAATGATAGTCATGTTTAGAAGACTAGAGATCAATGTGAAGTTCAGTTTAACAGAAAGACATAAACAAAACTCCTAAAGTATTTAGAAGAGCAGCAGGGGAATAGTGCTGCAAACAGGGACGTGTTTGTTGTATAATGTATTTTAATTACACTATTTTGAAGTCTCACAAAAATCATGAGTATTTAAAGCTTATGGCCAATTAGACAAAACTGACACAGGAAGTTGCAATGATACTTCTGAAACACTCAATGTCCAACCTGTCTACTCTCTGTGATTTATTTGACTATTGCAACATTTTATATTTATCTTAAATTTTTAAGATACATTTTTTTAAGATAATTTTTTTCTTATATATTTTGAGATATTTTATAATATCTCAATTTCTTATAGAAACAAATTCAAAGTAAAACACTTGTGTAACCTTTGAAGCAGTACTGATTACCTGTACCAACGCTTGGACTAAAAGAAGAGTTACTGTTCATGTAAAAGCACACAGATTAAAAAGGGTAAAAAGAAGATTACATTATTATTCTCGTATAGTTTTGACATTAAAAATAAAATCATAGAATGAGCTTCAGATCACAGCAAGTCTGTTGATGCAGCTCTTTAGGTTTTTTGAGAATTGGCGTAAAACGAGTGGTAGCGTCAAACTATGAGGAGTTCCCAACAGTGTCCCATCCTCCATGTCATCTGCAATGAGAACACAGATTTACCGTTGCCGTTTCTCTTTCTGGCACAGCTATATGATCTCCCCCTCTCTCTAGTACAGATATGAGTGAATGTAAGTCATTAGAGGAGAATGTATTAGGGTGTATCTGGGTCAGGCAGCACACTCCCTATGGCAGTAGCTGCAGAATCTTGTCATAGCAGACAGCTGTTATATAAGAAACACTAGCTGGCTCCAAAGGAAATCCTGCAGTGTCCAGCCACGCGCACAGGCATTGTTATTCAGAATTTTTCGAAGCAAACCTTTACCTCTACGTTTATTTTTCCTTTAACTGCAAATGCAGCTTTAGCACCACCAAAAAGATCCCAACTTTAAGATTAATTTGGCAAAAAATTAAGTCTTCAATAACAGAATACAAGAGACAGCTTACTTTGGATCTCAGAGAGCCTCGTCTGCAACTTGATGTTCGCCTCTAATTCGTCACATGCTTTAAATGTGCCTTCTACAACAGCATGTGCAAATAAGCAACATGTGATATACTTTAGCTTGCATCAGATTATGGCTCCTCCACATGGCAATGGAGTACACTGTTAAAAAATAAAGGGAGTTTCTATTCCAACTAAGTGTAGGCATTGTTAGTGTCTGTCACTATGTCACTATGGCAACTCCTTCTCTTAAGATGAAAAGCAAAATACAACCATATATATATATCTATATATATATATCTATATATATATCTATATATATATATCTATATATATATCTATATATATATATATAGATATATATATATAGATATATATATATAGATATATATATATAGATATATCCACTCGAAATAGTGGATGAAACTGCATGAAAATGTATGGAACAAAACCGTAAATGGGATTTTTGATTGGTTTACAGGTTCATTCAGTCTTTTTTCAAAAATCTTTTCATCGAAACATTTACTAACATTTCTGGTAAAATGTATGAAAAATAATAAAACAATATTGCTGCTGCATAATCTCACTCTGAAGATTTATTCTTTAAATATAACCATCAATTTGAGCACATTAATGGAAATAAGGACAGTTCCTATAAAATAAACGTACTTTAAGTGTTTTTGGAATTCATATTTTTTTCTAAGTTAATTATGTTGTCTAGGGAAATTATAGCAATAATCCTTGACTTCCTGTTATTCTGGGGTATTGAGATGATGTCGCCCAATGGGCCCATTTCTTTTAACCATTCTTCATAATGGTAAGGTCAAAAGAACAAGACATTCAAGTAAGGCAGATCAGAGTTGATCTTTAAAGTCATAAAATACAAAACACACAAAGCTCCACTATGTACCACCTTTAGAAACTTTCAGGAGGTGCTGATCACATTTTGTGACATAATCTTAAACTGAGCTTCCATTCACAAAACCGTAATATTACAACAATTACACTGCATCAGCTGATAAACAAGCTGGTGTGATAAACCTCCTGCATAACGCCACACAGCATTGGTTTTCCTGATGCTCATATGTCAGAACAACAACAAAGCAACATGCCATACACTCTAAAGATATTTGACATTCCAGACAACAACATGAACTAAAGAGGGAATAAAACATGACAAGATAAACAGGGATGTAATAGACGGTACCTTTGGACTGTACGGGGGCACAGCCCAGACCAAGACAAGCCAACGCCATGATTAGAAGCTGTCTACTGTGTCTTTCCCACGATTTTTGCTTTCTGCGCAGCCCCTCCTTTCTTCCTGCAGAATCCTTTTCGTCTGTTGCTCAGTAGCATCGCCTCACTTACTCCTGCAGAACTTGCTGAAGCATTCCCTTGCAAGTCCAGCATCCAAACTAACAGTATTTGGAGACACATAGACCCTCCCCCTCTTCACCCACCCACCCGATTCTGTTCCCCATTCATTGGTTCTGTCATTAAGATGTTTTTTTTTCTTCTTTTTTTCTTTATGTTAACGATCCTTCTCTATGTCCACATTATGGTTTAACAGTAAGGCAAGCCTATGCTGTCTCACAAACTGAAATTTCTGTTTTTTTCCTCTAATTTGTCTCTCTAGTTCACCCCCTCATCTGCGTGCCTCAGATGGTAGGATCCTGCCTGTGCATGGCCTGTCACTGACCGTAATCTCTTTTTGATGCAGTAATATGCAAAGGGAGGGGGAGATTCAGCCTCAAAGTATTAATGTATTAATCCACCACATGCTGGGAATATGTATCACATGCTCAAGCCTTCTATTGCTGCCATCAGAGAGTGAAGACCTTAGAGAGGGTTTATGCAGGAGTAAAGTGATTCATTGTAATTGCCAGATGCTGATAAACTCTAAACCAAAAAGGAAGAATAAAAATACAAACACATAAAAATGAATAAATAAATAAAGAAATCACAAACACAATTACCTATAGGTATTGTTGAATGATGGCGTCAAGAAAACTTCGTTAGGTGAAGGTAAAACATTCCCGTGTGGTCACAAAATACACGGCATGAAACGTGCACAGATAGGCAGAGAGAGTGGAAGAGCACCCTGCCTGGTAATCTGCTGTAATCTGGAGCTCTGGCAGCTCACCGACTTTGGAATAGAGCCGCCAGAGCCAGCGGCCCGCTCGAGGAGCTTTCAACCTCCCGCCATGCCCCAGAACGACACAGACCAGCAAAGTCTGCACACACGTGGGTGTGCACGCTTTTACCGCGGTGGTCAGCACCAGCAGGCAGGAGAGAAGATCACTGTGAATTTTAAATGTGCATATGCTCCTTGTGGTTTGCCTCATTTATTTACAGCAGATTTCCCCAACATGACTGCAGGGAGCTTCTTAATAGCTTGTAGCCCCTGTGGTTGTTTGTCAGGTTGTAATGTCTTATGTGAAACATCAATGCTGGGTCACACAGACATCTTAAGCACACATAATGTGTTATTCTTTGAAAATACTCATAGTTCCATTCCATTACTGATAGGTTTAACGTTCAATTTTTAGCTTTTTTTTTGCTTAGTTGCTTCTAATAAAACATCTTGTGCTATCTTTTCCCTCAACACATTTCCTCAAGACTAACATGAATAAATCATTCTTGCTCACTAATCCACAGTGGCTCCTTTTTTGTTCCTCTTCCTTGGTTCCACTCTCTGCTCTAACCTGCACCGCATTCATGTTAAACACTGTGTGCTCATTCTTATTAGGCTGTGAAAGCTTTCTTTAATGTGAGTCACAGAGTACGACAGTGACACTAAAAGGTTTATTTATAGCGCTCTCTATATCACAGTGACTCAGAGTCAAAGAAAAATATCACCAATGCAACAGGATTATTTTCCCAAGCTGCTCTCAAAGTTCGCCTTACAAACTCAGTGAAAAACAACCTGCTCTACTGCCCCTCGGTGGTGAAAAGGGAAAACTGCAGACTCTCAGACTAAGCTGTCTGCAGCTTGGCAGAAATCAGTGTAATCAAGTTATTTGTAAGGACTGGGACAGTTTTCCGGCTTAGAAACATATATGCAGTTAAGTCTGTTTGCAAACTCAGATTCACATGAAATGAAATGGATGTAATGAACGTGTAAAATTTGTTCTCAGTAAATGTGTTTCTGATACGGTTACTTGCATGAAAGTGAAAATCCAAGTAATCCTCACAGACAAACAAATCAAAACAAGTAAGTCGGTAAATTTGATTATGTGTGATAAAGTATAATGCCATAGGAAATCAGTACTGAACACATGAAGACCATTAGTTGTAAAAAGAAAACAGCTGAAATCTCTTAGCTGTTGTCGTGCCCCCTATCAGTGCCAGTTCTAAATGATGGCTCATGAAATTAAAGAGAAACTCTCGAGGCTGTTCCAACCAACTCAGAAAATTAATTGGAATAGTTTTCTAAAAGTTAACACTGAGCACTTGTTGAAACTTTCAGAGACCTAGAATTAGCTGGTCGAGTTTTGCCATGGAAAAAACAAGTAACACACTACAGTGTTCTCCATGCCAACTTGGTCCACAAGAAAAAGCTGATGTTCATTAAATGTTCTGGTTGACAAACTGATCCAATATTGTGAAAATAAAGAACTCAGTGCTTTGGCTGTCATTGCACAGTCAACAGCACCACACATCACCCCCAAAATACCAAACCAACAGCAATCATTAGAGGTGGGAACATCATGGTGCAGGACTGTCTTTAGGAAAACAGTGCTTGGAGACTTTAACTAATTTTATTTTATTTATTTAACCTTTATTTATACAAGGTAAATCTGACTTAGACACAGGGTCTCATTGTCAGGTAACCTGTTTTCAAGAGATGTACAAATAAACAATAATATGTTAAAACCGACCATAGTCAGTACCATCAAACAAGAAACACAACTGAAAATAAAAGACCAATTGACACTTATTGAAAACCCACTAAAAGATGTGAAGATAAAAAAGAAACGAAGCGCCCCAAATCTTGGAAATCTAAATACACTGTATTTGTTGTTTAGAAACAACTAAACAACAAATACAACTTGCTTCTCCGTAAAATCTTGAACTTGTGGAAAGAGCTCTTTTTTACTAAGCCCCACCAAATCCTCCAGAAAGTGTGTGTGGGTGTGTGTGCGTGTGTGTGTCATCCCTTATTGCTTGCCACCTTTTGGCCAAACAAAAACCACTATGATTAGCATTAACACTGTCAGGTAAAAAAGATACTGAATCATATATTTCTAAATTGAAACAAGGATTTCAAGCTCATTTCCAAGACAAAAATGTTAAGAAAAGTATGACGCATCTATGTCGTTAAACATCTCAACTTTGAAAAATTTGTAACCAACCTAACATTTACTGCAGATGCAGATGTTCTTTTTATAGATTCCCTCCAAAAATATAATCTGAGAGCACCACTGTATAGACCGGCATTAGGTGTGTGGGAAGATGTCACAGTGGTACCAATGCTGACAGCAGTGAGTGCATGCGTGTGTGTGTGTGTGTGTGTGTGTGTGTGTGTGTGTGGAGGGGGGGGGGAGTTAAACCAATCTCTGGGTGTGCTTGTCAAGCCTTCTTCAGCCAGCATTATTCCACCACTGTGTGTGTTAAGGTATGTGTGTTTGCAAAAGCTTTAGCCATGTTGGTGGAATGGCACAAGACAAGCCATCGCCCATGTTATTTTTAACTGCGTGTCTCCATGGAAACCAGCGCATATGCTGGGAGGGGGGGTGATCTCCCGCTGAGCATGTGTTATGGAGGACTCCTACCACTGGTCATAGTGTGTCTGAATACGTGTCTGTCTGTGTTTGTTTTAGAGGGGATCTGATTCCTTAATTAAACCATGCACAATGATTGGTGTTTAAACTGTAGAAGTTTTGCATTTGAGTCTGTTTATGTCTGCTGACCTATCACAAGCCCTAGGAAAAGACAGCAATGTATGGAGACAGAGAGAAGAGTGGGATTACAAAAGCTTCTAAGTCAAAAATATTCAAAGTTTAAAACTTTTCTAATTATTGGCAGTGATATTTAATACTTTAATAGCTGCACTGTTATACACTTCGACCAGTGAGTCAAAGTGTATAACAGTGGGATCAGATTATCCCACAATCTGATCACGAACCAAACTTCCCCTGTCATAAGTGTATTTTTACAGTCTCTATCTCAGTGGCAAATTAACTCCAATTTTCCATGCACAAATTACACCATATGATGACATCTCAGGATCAACTTTAAGGGTTTTGTGCTAAGTATCACAGTCACTATCAATCATAAGGCAATGTCCTGTGCAAGGCAAATGTTTGAAACTACTGTAAATATTACCTACAATTATCTGCTGCAAAAAGTGGTTTATAAATAGTCTATAAACAGCCATATAACTTTTGAATGGGAATCTTACTCTGGCACTTTTCTGGCTTCCTTCACTTTGGCTATGTAAGGTTTTTTTTTTATAAATTGGAACATATGGATATTTACTATCAATTTTAACAATACAGAATATATGGGTAATATAAATAAGTCATAAGTCAAACAAATGGAAGAAATTGCATTTTAAAATGTTCTGTAGAATGTAATAAAAACGGTCATTTCTGAGGAGTAATAAATTAGGATTATTTATTCTCACTCAAAATGGCTGAAATCACACCATCTACAGCACATGCACAGCAAATTCTGCAGAGTTAAATCAACACTATGCCGAGTCTGTTTGATCCTTATCAGAATTGGTGCTAATTTAACTCTTTTCAGAGTTGTTTCAACAAGAAATTGAATAATTTTAACTCTTGAAAAAGTTGTAACTACTCAAACTAATTTAACTCTTTAAGAGTTAAATTAACACCAATTCTGATTAGGACACAATAGACTAGCATGCTGACATAGTGTTGATTTAACTCTGCAGAATTTATTGTGTGATTAGAACATCATCACTCATAATTTTGAAGGGTGTTTGAACCATTCATCAAGTATAATATGTCTGAACACATTTCGTTGAATCGCTGTTGCCAAGTCTGGTAAGAGATTTTTAAAGGAATTTGAAAGCAACCACACCACTGCACAGAAAACAGAATGCAAGTCAAACAACTACTAACATTCCAAGAAAGCTCTTCCTAAAATCAGACTGCAAGACAGACATTAAAAGAAGTTTCCAAAAACTACAAAATGACGCCACAGGATCCGCTGATAGGTATGGCTATAACTGATGTAAAAGCGTATGCCTCTACAATCAGACTGCACAGGCTAAACTGTAATGGGAAATATTCTGAAAGGAAAAAAAGTTTACTGCCTAAGGCCAGAGTAAAACTTGCCAGAGAACTCTATGTTCCAGGAGTTGGTAGAAATGTTCTTTGGACAAGTGAGTATGAAATTAAAATATGTGGACACCAGAACAGACGACACAGCGGTCTAAACCAATCAGCCGTCCAAGAAAAGGCCCTCACCCTCACAACAACTGTGAAGCATGGAGGTGGAGGTGTTATGAGTTGCTAATTATTTGCAGGCATCAGATGGAGCTTTGGGAAAATGTGAGATTATCTGCCCAAAAAGGAAAGTTGAAGCTGAATTGGACAGCTTCTCCACCAAAGACTGGATAAAAATAAAAACAATAAAGTCTTTTGCCAGTTCTTCATCTCATTAAGATGCTGTTGGGTGGCTTGAAACGGACAGCTCAGGTAAGAAACTTTGTGAACATCTCACAGCTGATAGTGAGGAGTGGGACCAACTTTCCTCCTATCAGTGTCGGACACTGTGAATGGCTACAAGAAGCATCGCATTAAAGTTTTTTCAGGTAAGGCGGTAAGACTAGCTATGAGGAGGTAGGGTGTCCTAACGTTTTTTCTCACCCAGAAAATACATTTTTGTTGATAACTTTTGTTTAATTAGTAAAATAAAGATAATTCAGTCACATCACTACATATGTTTGCAAGACTTTATTGAAACGTGATCCATGTTAGTCAATAAAACTGCAATAATTGTACATGACATCATCATTATTCACCAAAACTACATTTATGTTTAAATCTTCGCTGCATTGATTCAATGTAAACTCATTGAATCAATGAGTTTACAGTGTCTTAGTTTTTCCTCTGTTGTTGGGTTGAGGTTTGTGTCGGATGATGACTTTCTTCTATAGTTATACAAGCCATCCCGCAGAACTGAGTGAACATAGTTGTTTCTATGGAAACAACTTAAAGATTAACGCCGTGAAGAGTGAGCCAGAGCGATTCCCATAAAGCCCTCTGCCTGGGGATGTCGGGGGAAGAAAGAGAAGAGAAACAGACAGAGTGTGAAAGAACCAGAGGAGGAGTGCATGTGGGCTGTTTGCTGAGTTTGGTGTCTTTGGTCACTTTATGGTAGAAATCTGTAGCAAGGCAAATTCAAAGCTGACAGAAACACAGAGAGCTGTTCTTGTATTGATTTCCTTCATTAGAAACCATAAATACATCTGAATCCTGACATGCTGTAAGTTGAACTGAAACCTTTATCTTAAAAACACAACAACAAATATGATTTTTTTTTCTCTTGTACTTTTGTTCCAGTTGTTTTTGAGTTAGATTAGCTTTAACACTATGAGGCTGACTTTGGAAATTCGGGAACCCTTTAGCAAACCTTTCTTTGCCTAAAACTAAATTGATTAATTCTTTCATTCTTCTTTTCAGGCTTACTGGATCCTTTTCGCAGCTTTCAGAAGGCGTAAAAAATGCAGAAATCCAGGACTGCTTGTTAGTCCATCACAATGCTAACATTAAACCCCATGTGAGAATCAACTATGCACACACTTATTCACTATGCATTAAAAGAGCCTCAGTTAATGCTGCATGTATATTGTTGGAATATGTCAGAAAACTTTGATCCCTCCAGAGCATATCCACACATACATGAGGATAACATGAAAACCCCACACAGAGAGGTCCCAGATGAAATCCACAGCTTCTTGCTTCAGCTTGGAATCAATAAGTGTTAAATTAATAAAGAATATATCTATATATCTATCTCTCTCTCTCTCTCTCTCTCTTTATATATATATATATATATATATATATATATATATATATGCAGTCTCAATGTGGTTTGACATAAAACTGGAGCTAAACACAAAGCTGCATCAATGCAACTGTCTAGTACTGTCAGGCAACTACAATTATTATACTAAAAACAAAATATGAAAGCAAAACGGTTTAATTCCCATAAAAAATTTAATTTGCTACAAAACACAAAAAGTAAAGCACGTGTGCCAAAAGTCCAGCAGTCTTTTGCCCTTCCTGTATATAAACTACATATATAATTTAAAGAGAAAATATATATCAAAAAGTCACGCACCGTATTTTTCATCGGCTTATTTGAAGGCAGAGCATGACTAGCGATGTTTTTAACATACAAGTGTTACTATTATGTATCTAAACCCTAAAATGTGGTTGTTTACCCAGAGTAAAGCAGCTTTTGTTCTCCAAAGGGTGGCGACTAAATCTGTATGTTATACGTGTGCATATTTTAATCCCAAAAACGTCTTTAAAGTCCACACACAGAGACACGCAAATCTTTAACTATATACTGAGGCCTCTTTCTGCCATTCTTTGTCTCTCTCGATCAATTTGCATGTATTCTCTGTTTGGATCCAATGTATGTGTTTCCCATCCATGTCCTCCACGCTCTCTTGTCTTCCCCTCTGACTCCTACCCCTCCTCCCCCTGGGTGATGCCAGTGCTGTTGTCAGGCTGGAGCTGAAAGCAGCCAATCGTGTGGTTCTGCGCTGAAGAGCTCTGGGGTGATGTTAGGCAGTTTCATGCTCATACGATGAGCTTTGCCAAATGTAGGTCATGCTTCTCCTCTCGCTCTGTCTCTCTCTCTCTCTCTCTCTGTTACTCTCACTTTTACTCACACACATGCACAGGCACAAACCTCTTCACCCTGTCACTGATGCGCACGCACTCATACACAAACACACAGAAAGGGGGACTAGATAAAGGGGCATGTATTTTCATCACATAAGCACACAAAGCTTGCTACAGACAGCCAAATGTGTGCTCATACAAACAGAAATAAATCTGTCCCACTGCACACATTCCCTCAGACTTAAACAAGGTAGGTAAGGCTGCACGGTGGCGACACTTTCACCTGTTTGGTAACAGATGATGGATTTGTTCTTCACTGAATGGGTGCTTAATAAAAACGATGGGTTACTTCTATAATAAAGTAAAGAAATGATCCGATAAATAAAAAGATTGACATTCACACAGAACAGCATCTCCTCCTGCCTTCTCTTGAACTCTTGTTGAACTGCTTTAGCCTGTGCAGCAGAATAGCCAAGGATAAACTTGGATTTCTTTTTCAAGCACTGAGATTTATCATTGCAGCATTGTTTTTACAGAGATTGAGGGAATGAAGTTCTTTTTTCTTCAGCTCATCCTTTCAATAAGCTTTTTCTTTTCCCACTTAAATTAAGATCACTATGTAATAAAATAATATCTGTAAGCCAGTTGAATGTGAAAAAGCACAACTTTAAATGGAAGCTTTAGTTTTCACCAGAATCATTGAAAATATTTTTCTTTAATAATTTCTAATGTTTTTAACAACACGTTTTCCTGCGTTTTCCTGCCACAGTTTCTACTTAGTCCCAGAGTGACATACAGTGAATTGCTACTGGTTCAGCAAAAGAGAAATGTCTTCAAAGAAAAGATTTAAAGGCTGTTTGCTAAGACTTTTAATACAAACCTCTACAAATGCTACCCAAAACGCAGCCATTTGAATTTTGAGCTTTGTCATGTCACTGTCTCACCGTTTGTTGCCATGTTCGATGAAACAACACGTTTTCATAACACATGAAGACATGTGTTATGTGCATCTAAATATGAGGAAATTAATGTGATTTCCTGTGGAACATCGTGTCTTATCAAGCTGTTGTGACGTGTGCTGTGATCAGTTGTGTTGGATTCACAATAATATGCCGCCTCATGTCCAGTTTGTTACTGAAGGCGTTGTCACGTGGATCAACTGACCATCTGGGAATAATACCACAATGCGTTTTGAGTTCCTTAAAATGGACAGGGAATTATTACCAAACTGAATCAATAAGTGATGAAGTAAGTTCCCCCTTTTTTTTCTTTTTATTTATTTTTTACCTTTTTGCCATCACTGTCCTCTAGTAAGTAACGTGCTGTGAGAATTAAGGGACGAGGGAAGTATTATGTATTTTCCAGGCACATGGTTTCATTCTATAGCACAATCAAGAAGATATGTCACCTTCAGTTGGTACGAAAACGCTGAAAACAACTTAAAAGAAATTTGACTTTGCATCATAGTTTTATCTAACGTCTTGAAATTGGCATCTGTCTATTTAAGAACATCCTTTCCTTTCCGACTCTCTGGGTATGTGCTAGATGAGGGAGTAAGATTATGACTAGATATCAAGATAACCCTAACCCCAAAAAAAGTCGATTTTGCATAACGCTTGAGCTTTAAATGATTGCTTGTACATCATGTGACATTGAGGTTGGCTTTAGTGCATATGTGCAGTAAAACTTATATAACAGAGCTGTGGCAATGTATGTGGTAGAACTTTTCAACATGTCCAAAAAAATATGTGGCAGATTTTATGGCGAGATCAAATATTGTATGCTACAGTAATAAGCAGGAACCACTGGTTTGTTTGGCAATGTCAACTTAAAAAAGCTGAAGTCACAGCATTTGTGTTTGAATTCTACAAATTAAGATTAAAGTGAAATTGTACTGTGAAACTGTTTAGTCCAGTAGTCTCTCAGAGTTTTGTGTCAAGGGAAACAAGGCAAATTTGGCTAAACCTTTAATAAAGTGTATGGGGAAAAGCAAAATGTTTGATAAATGACCAATTTTAAATTCCAAATAAGTTAGGGACACCAGTTTGAAAAAATTAATTAATTGTAAAAACGGGAAACAGTTTATAATATATTTATTACTGTGAGTCACATCCCGTATTATTAGTCTGTGCTAATGACACCAAATCAGATTTATTTACAAGACGCAAACTACTGGTGTGATGACATTTCACTCCCTTTAATGACTCTTGCAGCGAGCTTTTAGGTCTCTTTAAAACTGATTTCATGTTACAACATGAACTGTTAACCAATATGAAGCCTTCACAAAACACACATACACAATTTTACACAAACACACACACAGACAGAATGAGCTCCTCCACGGAGAGAGCATCATTTCTACGTCCCTGGGTTGCCACAGCTAAGGTTGACCTATTTTTGTCCAGACCTCTCCCTCTCTTTCTCCTTTTCAGTCTGTCTCTCTGCTTCACTTGCTGCAGCCCCATAATTCACCCTGCTTAATAATTCACTACAGCTTTATAAGCCTCTGTTCACTAAACAAAAGACTTGAGGAAACAACAACATTTTTATGAGACACGTTTAGTCAAGCAGCAACAATGGAACAATGTGAAACAATAACAAAGTACACTCTATCTAAGGAAATATGCATTAGAGACAGCAAGAGCACAATAACATTAGGTATCATTTTACTATTATCACAAAACCTTTATCTATTTTCAGGGAATAACAAAAATTAGACACAGCATTGGAATGAACAATTTTCCATTTGTAGGTTGTTGTAAAACTACAGATTATTTGCAAGTCTCTTTACAGAGAGACATGGCCCAATGTGATTGGATGGCTGGTTTGGCCAAGAACCAATAGGGGCAGCAGGAGCAAGAAAGCAGGCATATATATATATATATATATATATATATATATATATAAATATTTACATATCATTGTTTGAGTCTGATGCCTTACATGATCATGACCTAGAAACTTTCTTTTGCATTAATTTTATTGTGGAATTTGTGCTTAATTTTCAAGCTTTCACATGAATGATTTATTTTGCAGTCATAACCTCTGCCACATTATTAAGTACAAGCCTTTCATTTCTATGCAATTAGAAGACATGATCCTTAAAAGATATCATTCCTCACTCACCATGTACTCCATATATATGTATCACTGCTACAGAGTCAATGTAACCTTAACATTAATTCAGTGGCCTAATAATCTCATGTTATGTTTTCTAGATGGTTCACTCACCTCAGGATGTTTGAAATTGTAAAGTTAGGGGATTCTACGCTATCTGACTAAATTATTTGAGGACTCTCATTGAGTATTGGAATGTAATCATCAAATGGTCACTTGACCATCTAATATGCGGTAACATCACCAACAAAGCTGCTCAGAGGCCAATGCCTTCTTACAATGTTAGACTATTTCTGCAATTACAAGTGAAGACTGCATTATTTCCATATGGGGCAGCTAGTTGTACATTCACCTCCATTCAGTATTTTCTACGATGAGATCACCGACATAGCAGGAGTGTGTGATGTTTCAGTCTGATCAATGTGACAGAGAGAGTGAGTCTCCTCGAAGAACCCAGGCCTTATTGCTCTTCTCTTACAAGCTGCCCCTTCATGTACGTGACACACTCTGTCAGTCAGTGTCATACTCACACAAACATACACAACACTCTGCTATGGTTGCACTTTCCTTCCCTTCTACTTTCTTATGTTATCATCTTGCCCTTCAAACTATTATTCCTTTAATATTGTATGTTCCCTCTCCTCTGTTTTTATCTGTAGTTAATAGAACCGAATTGTAATAACAATTTTTAAAAAAGGAAAAAAAAAGTGAGTTTTAGGGAGCATGAGACATAATTTTCTTAATTGAATCAGTCAGGCAATAGTTTAGACTTGAACCACACTGACAACTTTGCGCAGTGTTCAGGCACTTCATTATCATCAATACAAGATCTTCACTTGGTGAAAATAAATGCAACACTGGATGAAAATAAGTGGTGTGAAATTGTACAAGCTTTGCAAAACAATGCTTCAGCCAATGTGTGCTGTGGTCAAAGTTAAAAGCGGTCCGACAAAATATGTGGCCTTCTTTTTGGTGGCTTTTTTGTTCTGGCCAGTCAGCGTGTTTCATACCATACACTGCACAACATTTTAAGTCAATATTGAAGGTTCAATAGGCCACAGAGTATGATTCATGTACGACTCTGTACGTCTCGGTGCTCAGATGCGACCTGACTGCTCGCACTGTATGTGTGTCTTGTATCCAGAACTACAAAGTAAAAGAAGAAGAAGAAAATTCAGATGTGAGGAGATCCTTTTCCAAAAGGGAGAAAATGCTCAATAAAAACAAAAACTGTGCAGAGAGACCTTAACTTTAACTTCTCAAAAGTTAAGGTCTTACTTTTAGTGCTGTTTTGTGTTTAAAAACATATTAATGTATGTTAATCTGAGAGAGATGAGTGTGTCCTAAAATTAATATGCAAGCAGAAATGCTTGGGGGAAAAAAAACATTTATTTTTATTTAACTCTGAAGACATGTGAAGTTCATAAACTCCAAATTTCACAATGGGCGACCAGAATTTCAAACAGGTTTGATTTTCGTACAACTGTACAATTCCCAGTAGGGAGCTTGTCGTATTTCTGTATTTCTAGCAGTTCCGATTTCAAGCCTGCTGACGATTCTGCTTTTCCTACGAAAGCACATTACTTAATGAGATAAGTGTCAGTAGTATCCAATCCATTTAGTGGGAAGTTAAGCAAGGTATTTCCACTAAATCCATTTACAGGGCTTGAAGCCTTAATTTTTTGTTTGTTTTGGGACCCATATTTATACTGTACATGCTTCTTCCCTCATTTTAAACAGGACTAAATTGTCCTTGTATTCAATTTAAATTGGACAGCAATTGAGTTTAAGAATAAGCCATTAAATCTAATAAGATTTTAATTAGTTTCTTTTGCCCCCCAGTTTGTTGTTACTATTTAAATGTGCTGTAAGTATGTAGTCTGCATGTGGGTTTGCATGTAACTTGAAACCAAGAGAAGCAAAGGAGCAAAGCTACAGCTTCATACATCCAGCTGAAATAAAACTACAGAAATTTTCTTAGATTTATTTTCTTAGCCGAAGAGCGTAAAATAAAGGAACACCAACTCCACAGAGCCTGGTGAGAACCTGCAGTTGCAAGTGTTGTCTTAAAAAACATCAGACTAATTTTACTTCCTGACAATTAGCATAATAAGAGTAGTTATATTAAAATGTATCTGCATTGAAATCTGGTTTATGTGAGGAAACAGAAGAAGATAGAAATGAATGCTTGTATACACTTCAACCCTTATTTTCCAAAAACATTTTTGTGTGCAAGTTTGACCTATAAAAAATTTAGATATTGGGTAGAGACTCCATATCTGCAAATGCTTAACCTTAAATAAGTCAGATTATAGTTTGGGACAAAAAAAAAAGTTTGTTCAGAGCATATCCGGCCAGAACACAGAAGTTTGATTTGATCCACTTAAAAAGTTGTGAACTATGAACTGTGTTTTTTTTTTGTCACTTTAGCAAAAAATAGGGAATATTTCAATAATTAGCATAGAGAATATTTAAACCAGACTCCTGTGAATGTAAAACTTTAACAGAGAGTATCTTTTAAACACAAGAAAATTGGAGAAGAGCTAACTAAAACTGCAGACGACAACTAAAACAAACAACTTGACTTCACAACATTTTTTATTGCACCTAAAATACAAAAATACACCAAATTCATCATACTACCACCATCTTTGGGAGATATACATATTTACTGTAATTTGTTTGATATAAGTAGTATTCACTTGTATTCACCTTATTAATGAATTATTTAAAACAAAAAATCATCCTTAAAGCTTACTGAACAAGTTGTGATGTGATAAAATATTAGCATGCTGCACATTGTAAATATTAATAATAATAACAGTAAAACATACAAAAATACACTGCAGACAACTGCAAAACACTAGACTTACAGATTATTATTGGCCACAATGTGATACTACAGAAGCACTATGCTTTGTTATTATAAATTACGGTTTTATGAAGCAAGCTTGCTCTCATTACAAAAGACTTGTTTTTATGCAAAGGCTCTGCTTGTACTGTAATGAGCAGCTAAAAAGAGGAGAAAATGTATAATGCATCGTTTCCCCTTTTATCTGGAAGATGAGAGAAGAGCCAGTTTCTGTGGGACATCCAAGTGTTGGTCATAGATTTATGCATCTGTGTTTTTGGTCTGGTGCGGCAAATAAATGTGTGCTGTATATGCTTTCATGTAACAAACAAAACTGACAAAAAAAATAAAATGTTTTGAACATTTGGACGGAGAGGGATCCTCAATAGTGAAAAAATACAACTCTTCACAGTAGATAAATAAGCCGAATCAGTAAAAACAATGATTTAATTGATTCTCTGTTGATGAAATGCTACAAACGTCAGATGGTATAAAAGCGCTGGACAAAGATTGAGGTGGGGCAGTATCATCCTCGGGATCTCTGGTTCTGATCCAGGGCAAGCCATATGGCTCAGCTTCACTTTAACAGCCATGGATTAAATGGTTTGTTTGCGCGGACTGAAGCGGTGTTTCTCAGTGGTGGTCCTGGCAGGTTTCAGGCGAGTCAAACGCCACTGATTCAAATGATCAAATTAGCTCCTCGACAGGTCATCTAGTTAATCAGAAACTTGTTAATGACCCGTCAGGCTAAATCGCGTGTTGAAGAAAGGAAATATTTAAAACATGCAATGCGATTCTTGCTCCTCTGACCTTTTGTAAAATAAAACATATCTAACAATGAGACCAACACATGCAGTTACATACCCATCAGTTATTATGAAGAAAACCCTTGTCTGTTTATTATCCTAGCCTATTATTTGCTTTCGTGATCCTATGATTACTACAGAAAAGTTGCTGGTAAAAGTCAGCGTGTGCCTCACCGTGACCCCAATGACCGCCGGAGTCAGGCTTCATTCCCCGAAGCCGTCCCAGGATTAAGCAAATGGATGAATGTGTTCATTTACTTTATTAAATTGAAAATTTTTAAGACCTTTTTTCGAGGTCACGACTTTACAAACAAGTATCTTTAGTGCATTATAAATCAGAGTTACAAATCACTACAAACTTCATGTGGTATGCATTTTAATTCATTTCATTAAGTAAATGCCTTTTGAATACATATTTAAAAATTAACCCACAATCTGCCAAATAAAAGCTAAATTCTCCTATTTTTGAAAAATCTGCCTTTTGCTACAAACAGCTATGCATGCACTGGATGCAATGTTCCAATAAAAACAAAATCAAATCACTCAGACATTGGTGTCTTGTTGACGCATTCTTGCCACAGTTTCCCACTTTATTGCTGATGGGCTGAAGTCAAATGTTAATTTGTTATGTACTTTTATTCTCTAATTTGTAGGCATTGATCTTACACTTTGTCGTGGAAAAAAGACTATTTCCAAGCACTGTTCAGGTAGAATCACTCAATCCCTCGCTTAGCTTTCATATACTGCTTTGCAAGTCACAGAAATGTCTATGTTTCACAAAAACAAATGCCTGTCCTTTCTGCATGTTCTACATATGCATTTTATGATTTAACATTTTGTTTCATCTGGAATTACTTTTTTTTTTCCATCACAACTTTCACACAATGATCACATCATTCAGTAAGAACGATTTTTAACTGTAAACTTACATTATATCAAATTCTTCAATAAAAATCAACTGTAAGTATAAAACAATTGTTGGCCCCATGTTGACCAACGGATCAGCTACTAGAAATCCAGTTATGAAGCCCTAATAGAGGAGGAAATAACAGGAATTGTGACTTTTGTATGTCAGGTTATTAATCTGCTGTCACATTTCATCTGTGGGGACTTTGCCTCAGTGGAGTAATCTGCTGGGTAAAACTCAATCACACATGCAGACACAATAGAGCGGAGGAGTCCTCCTGCAAGAGACATGATTGGTTAATTGTAATTTCTTGCTGCTGTAATTATTCGACTGTGCTGTGATAATTACTAGATCATAGAATGAGAGCAGGATCTGTCAGGATACTGTAATTATTTTTTTTAAATGTTGTATCTAGAGTATTATTATTACATTTTATTGGCTAAACAATTCAGTTTTAATACTCTACCTGATTATTTCTGCTTTCTACAATATGGAACCAGACTGAAATATCTCAATCAGATTTGAGTGGGTGGGTTTTGTAAACACATAAGCTTTCTTCAGGCTATAGCTGTGGCAAGGGGAGCTGTCGTCTGCCGATGAAGGCTTTTAATTGGACAGGGTTCAGGGTTCCTAACATTTTCATTTTACTCGTTTCAGATTATTGATGAAAATATGCTTTTGTTGCTATCTAACAAAAGTTTCATCACACTGCAGTGACATTACAGAAGCCTGACATGTGTAAAGGTTATTTTCATTAGCAATCTGCCAAAGGTACAGTTCTGATCAGGTCTGAATCGGTGATGCAACAGGCTGGCAAACACACTAACTAAGGATCTGACCAAACGACGTGCCAGTAAAGGCACAAAGAAGCAAGCTCTAAAGGATGGCATTGTTTTCACTCATCCTTCCACTGTTTCCCTCCACCACATTTTTATTGCAGGAGAGACGACTTTCCATTACATTTTAATACCTAGACAGTAGTTTCACAGTGAACTAAATTTACAGTAGACATTTTAAGGACACATCACATTTTGCCATTTGAGCTGACAGGAATTGGAGGAAAGTGAATGAAATTGGATAAATCTCAAAAGTACAATGGAGAATGAAGAAAAGTTGCAAGAAAAAAAGCTAAAAAGTCCACAAGTGGACCCAGCAAAATGGGCCAAACTCACTAAGTTAGCCATTGCCACCACAAGTTTCACAGTTCCCTATTTATTCCCTGTTTTGTTTTGTTTAGTTCCTATTTATTTATTTATTATTTTTTATTACTCTTCGCTGCTTGACTCATTTTGGATCCAGTCACCGCCTAACATACATCATGACAGCAAGTGCCCCTCTTAATGGGTAAAATTAAACAAAAGTGGTTTGGGATTGGCCCAGTCAAATTTTAGCCTTATAAAGACCGTTCAGGTTTGAAAAGTCTCTAATGTGGCTGGCAAGCCCTTCATACTTGGGAGCGGCTACGTATGCAGCGTTTGGGGGAAATTGACATCAGTGATTTTACAGACAGCTGGAAAGTTATGGATTCGACAAAATGAGACACAACTTTTTATAAACTCTGCGATGCTGAGAGCTCTACGGGAGTCAGCTGCACATTGTCTGAAGAAAAAGCTAAACAAAAACAAACTACAAACCACAAAGAAGGCTACTTCCTGTCATCTTCTTTGAAGTTTCAACAGTAGTAACATCCAGCTGTTGGTCACATGACTCACTTAATGCGAAAAACCACCTCATCTTAGCATGACAACTTTTTGTTGAAAAGCATGAGTTTTTATTAATTTTTTTTAATTGGCATGGTTCCATTAAGCAAATTTAGTTTTGTAATTTCAATTTGCACGATTCTATTGCTAATGGAAACAGAACTAGTGTCTACAAAGAGTTGTTGTGGATGGTGATGCTCTGGGCTTGTGGATCATAGAAGACTGTCATAACATGCTAACAGTTTGATACCTGGATAGCAGGCATCGATGTTTGACAGACATCGACGCCTGCTATCCAGGCAGCATCGATGATATTTCTCTGTAACATGCTGGATAACACAATCAGTTGTTGGTAAAGTCGCGTTTCAATGCCTCTGGGATTTGGGATTGTATTCCAGGTATTATTTGGACATTTTGGCAGCTAATCAGTTGCTCTCTGTGGTAAAAAAAATAAAAATGACTTGTTACCACAGTTACAAATTAAAACAACTGCCCAAAAGTAAAACATAAGAGTAGAAATCCTTTAAGCTGCAGTGCATCCAAAGCCTGAGGAAATAATTGCCAAACAAAGGCAATGCCTCAACCAAAAAAAGATGAACAAAATCTCTAAAAAGAACAAATCAGAATGAACATAAAATAGGTAATCAACATGCTGTCACCATAAGCAGTGCAATTCTAGAGGGTTTTTTTTTCTACTCTGACTATTTCTGCGTAATATTGTAATTTATTTGATCTCAAACATTTGGGTGTGAGAAAAAATATCAAGAGCTGCAAAGCTGTAGTCATTCCTGTAAGCTGAAAAGCACAGTGTAATATTTATTTTCCTTTATATCCTTGAGTAAACTCTCATGACCTCTCCCATCCTCTTCTCTCTTCAACAGCTGTGCATGCCTGCAGCCATCACTACACTGCAACTCTGCCCTGCCATCCATAAGTGCATAAGGACTCGCATCATGGAGGACACAGTTCATGCATGGAAATTTTGTTTAGAGGCACAATCTTTATTTCTTCATGACTTTTTCAACCATTGAGAGAAATTTTACTTCTCAGTACCAAAATTTTACAGCAAAAGTTATTTTCTTTTGAATGAAAATGCTTTCTGGTTTATATGTGTGATGAGGACATTTGGATACATGTGTTTGTGATGAAGAGCTTACGTCCAGGCCTTCGTAGGTTCTCAGATTCAATTAATTGTGACAGGTATGTGGCTAATTAGTGCAGCCTTGGGTCAGCTGTCCTCACCTTTCACAAGTCTGCAGTGAAATTGGATTAATTTAACTCGCCTTAAAACGTGGTATAATTCACACACAGGTAAACTTTTCAATAAGCTACACATTTTTTGGGAGGCATTTTAAAGAAAAGCTAAATTTCTATATCTTTTCTAGAAACTTTCTTTTTGCTGAAAACTGTTTCACATTCCACATCACACATGCACACCTCTGGGACAGGATGGCGCACCTGTTGGCTTAAAGGCTCAGTTTGCTTGTAGTCCAATTAGTTTGGCTGGTCTTTATGGCTTGCTAAGGTTCTTAAAAAAGACAATCTGTTTCAAAGAATCTCCTTAAGAGCAGATCAGTCCTTAAAACAAGCAGAAGGCAGTCCCTCCTAAGCTTTTTTTCTGACTCCATCTGTTTCCATCAGTTTCCATCTTACGTTGGTACTCTCCAAAGTCCAACCACTGTCTCCTCCACTGAAAATCTTCTCCTTTGCTCTTCATAAATAATCCTAACTCCCACAGTTCAATATATCTAAAACATTATTGATGTAACTGGCTTTAGGAACTGGCTGCTCTAGCCATTTCAGCAATTGGGGGGGGGATTACATATCAGCCAAACTACGGGAGAATAAACTAAGCCATCATAAACTGTGCATATTCTAATTTGAATAAAAATGACAGTTTAGGAAAATTGCGATACCTCATTGATGACTATGTAGTTCTTCCACAAGCACCATTTGCACAACTCTTTTTATGTCTCCCTAATGTGAGAGAAAACAGACAGCAAACAACACTAAGAAGGGCAATATGCTGCATTCAATGTACTTCGGAAGTCAGAACTCAGAATGACCGGTTCTGGTCAACGTAGTCGAAGATGGATTTCCTGTCTGCTCATATTCAATTAGCCATTGTTCTAGCACCTCACACAATCATCGTTTTGAGTTGTACTTTCCACAAACAAACACCAATTTTAATTTCTTCAGTTTATAGTTGCATGTACCACTGATCTTAGGCGCTCTCTTACATCTGTACCTTGTAAAATAAACATATTTCCACCACAGCTTACTATTGTTGATACAAGAAGCTGCCATATTAGATCTTAAAGTCGGTGTTAGAAACTGATCCAACTTTCTGACTGCAAAAGGAACGCACCATTAGGTCACAAGACCATTTGGAAACCTTTCTGAGGGTGGTGTCACTTAAAAAAAGCATCTGCTGGTCTGTCCCTATCAGGGGAAAGTTTCACTCAATCAGACAATTTTAGCATGATTATGCCACTGACTGTTGTCACAAGTAAAAGATTTTGTATTTCTGTCATTTTTGATCCATCAGTTGATTACTTAAAGTGAAAATAATCAACTCACAGATATTTTACTGGAAGAGAAACACAATGGGCCCAGGTGCAGTAATGGATGTTTGAAGAACGTTTAATATATTCTCAAATATTTGCTACACAAAACTCCCTTTGCTGTCAAGCCACTAACATACCAAGAGCTGCTGCTGACTGTGGGCCTTCCTTTTAGGTCTCCAGCCATCTGTCAAACATTTTGGAGGATGATGATGGGGTCTCCAGACACAGATGACAGCAGTTCAGATGGTTCAGCGTAGCATGTCACTGGAGGATGGCACACATACACACATCGGCAAAGAGTTTATGCATGGACAAACTCTACTGGCTCCAAACACAGTCCCAGTCAAACAGCATCAAGTTTTACTTGACAACAGAGCTGCAGTGCAGTACGGTTGTCACTGATTGATTTCTTTGTGCACCAATGTTAAACATGAGCCGTCTATCATCTGCTCGAATAACTTTAGAGCGCATTTATTGCTACTGTCTGCAGACCATTTAAGAATACAACTTTGGAAACTATTACTAGAGGATGCCAGCTTTCTCTAGCAACAAGGATGGAAACAACTAATCTGTTTCTTTGCATTATGCACTCTAAAATCCTCAGGTATTGTTTTTTAAAATAAAAAAATATGCAGCTTTGGTCTCTATAAGAAAGGAAAAGCAAACGATTTAATCAGTGGAGTGAATTCAAAAAGATATTGCTGTATCAAAATTGAATATCTTTATCAAAAATTGTACGTCTGAAGAATAGATGTATTTTGAAATTGGCATAAAAGAAAATCTGACATAAGAATTCAGAGATTTTTTCTGACTTACGTCATTTCTATTTCTCTGTGCTGTATGAGTGAAATTAAACTTTGTAGCTGTTCATATTTTAAGAAGAAGCAATGACACAAATACGGACACCTAAATTAAAATGACAACATGAAGGAAGCAAAGATTACTTCAAGACAACAGCAGCTTGTTGTCTTTTTTCAGTGTATTTTCATGTGTGGATATGTTTACGTTTGTCTGATGGGAAAGAAATTTTCGAACACTATTAAAGGCCTGATATAAATGTGCGAGTTCTGCAGTATACAAAGCAGTGGGATCACTTTATCCAAAATTAGCACAGAGGTAATTGGAGCATGGGAGCAGAGAATGTGCAGTTATGATTTTACTCACCATGACATAAGAGACTCTGCGGACCTGAATAAAGTGCTTAGTGTGTGAGTCTAGCAAAACTACAGCTGGTTTGCCCTGTGCAAACAGTAATAACAACAAGCAGAGCTGTCACATCCTTTTCTTTCGCGTGCTCACATGTTGTGCCCAAATCTGTTTTTTACTACATGGGAGGACGATATGTGCTGACCATATGTTTTTATGTGCTCTTCATATGTGTTGTTTCATTTATTTCTTTGGAATAAAACCAGAGTATACAAATTTGTTGAGTTTTCTTCTTTTTGGTAAATACCAGGTGTCATCTGATTCCTTTTTATTTTGAATGTCTGGTATGTAATCAAACTTGAGCTGACAAACAAACATTGACAGAAAAATACAAAAATGTACTATTTTCTGTATTTTCTTAATCTGAAATGCAGTGAAAGAAAAAACACTGTTCAAGACTTTGTTTTTATTGCAACATTACGTTGTCTCTGTAAGTTAGTGACTTAAATGTCCTTTAAAGTTTTTCTCTTTATATATAAATCTGAACCAAACACAGATTCTTACCAGAAAATGAGCTATCTTCACTTGTGTGTTCACATGCATGTCAAAAACATTTAATGAAAGGTTACTTTGTGTCAGTGAAAGCAGCTTACCAAGCGCACACAAACATCATTGTTTTAATTTGGTAACACTGGCAGACTGCCTAGAACTGTCTCTTTTACATGCTTATTTGGTGTATTGGTTCAAACTGGAAAAAACCTAGAACATTTTTAATTATCCACAACTGAACACAAAAATATTTTTTGTAATCTTAAAGAATTTAAATGAAAAAGTTTTTGTCAGATTTAATTTTACGTGTTTCTGGTATGACTGTAAATGTGACTCACAAGCAACAACGGCAAACAACAGCGCCAGACGACAAAGCCGCTTCTCTTGGCCCACTGGGTGTTCATTATTTACTCAAAAAAAAAACAAAAAAAAACCCAATCTGATGGGACTCTAGAAAAGAGTGTTGTTGTGTGCCGGTTGTGCCAAAAAGAGTTAGCCTATCACTGAAGCTATTGAAGCCTAAAATACCATCTCAATGCAGGACATATTGCAGCAGCACAGACTCAGCGCTAATATCTGCTCTGAGTTCACATTCCTAAAGAAGCTACATGAGTGATCAGAGAGTCCCGAAACGCCTGAAAGGTTTGCACCAGTCTGATGGTTAAATAAGTTAAATAACATATTTATGTAAGTAATATATTTGTTGTAGAGCTCATATGTCTATTTATTCAATAATTTAGCAGCAAGGACTTCTTGAATTTGAAACGTTGCTTATTTTGTTGATACACAGTTTTCGATTTAAATGTGACTAATCAAATTAAATTAATTACAAACCCTGCAATTAACTTAAATATATATATATACTGTTGTAAACAAATATTTTAGTAATTGAGTAATCTATCAATTATTCTTACGATTAATTGGATAAAAAAATTTATAAAACAAAATATTGATAAATTTGGCATAACACCAGTGTTGATGACCTATCGGACATCAATATCAGTCCAGTTTTTCATTTTTGAGCATCCCTAACAGTTACCTTTTGGTAGTTTAGAAAATTAACTTGTAACAATAATAGCTCACTTTTTAAGTTAACCTGAAGAAAAGTTAAACAAAGATCTGAACTTATATTCAATTTAATAATAAAGAGGCAGACTCACAAATACGCTTAAAAAAATGCCTATGCTCCAGCTTTTGATTTATGTTTTCATCTTCAGCTAGTTTAATAGATGAACTCTCACCTTGCCCCATACCTGTCATGCTTTGCGTTGAAAATACATGAAATGTCGACTGGAGTGGGGGGTTTGGGGTTGTGGTGATGGGGGACAGGCGAGCTAACGAACGTAAGATGGGGGTGGAGGGAAGGAAATAGACCAGGGAACAGACGAACGTAAGTCCGGGGACCGGTAGACCAGGGGACGAAAGTAAGTCCGGGGGGAGAAATACGGGATATTTACTACACCTTCGTTCGTCACACTCAGAAACTCATCTACCACCTTTGGACCGTCACGATGCGCTCCGCCACCCGTTTGTTGAGACCGGGATGATATGAAATTTATTGTGCGGTTCGTCCGTAAAGCTACACTTACACTGCAACCATCAACTACTCAGCCGCCCGCCATGTTCAGTCTATCCGCTCACCTGTATAAATATTCCTGCAGCTCTCTTCCCGCC